>WOVY01003065.1:0-55533 GCA_013436015.1 Rhipicephalus annulatus
AGGGAGACGCAGCTGAGCTGCCGACGAGAGCGGACGCGTTTCGACGGCTCCGTGAATATCGGCTGAAGCATCGGCTCGCGCGACCATCGCCCCACCGGCGTTCCCCCACTCCCTGCGCCCTGGCTCAACGCAACGACGCCCAGCTCTCTGGCCCCACCGGCTAAGGACAGACCTGCCGGACGCCCTGGACGAGGCCGTGGGGTCGCCCCCAAGCACTCTTCTTCCGGGACACCATCGACGACCTGGACTAACCACCCTTGGTGCCGTTCACTTCAACATTGTGAGTGGGACGCTCGCCAGGACAGTTCCGGCGTCTCGCCGGTTGCATCTGGCAGCGGCAACGCTCCCGTGTTCTTCATGTGAACCAGTAACGATGGCTGCAGCGGAGCTTATGACGCAGCCATCACAACCATCATCCGCTCCGAAACGCAGTGCGAAACGCGTGGCTGACTCACAAATGGGAATAGATGATTTGTCTGCTTCAGCCACACCGGCAAGCAAGCGGGAGTGCCCCTCTCCGGCAGCTGTCGCCTCGCCTGGCACCGAGTCTAAGTACAAAGTCGTCGTAAAACCTCGTGAGTGCTTCGACGTATCAAAATTGTCAAATCGCCTCCTTCAGTCAGCCTTCGACACCTGCCTCAAAACCACCGCGTTTCAAGGTTTCTCCATTCACCATCCCACCAACAGCGTATCCGTATGGGTGCGTTCGCTAGCAGACGTTTGACCGCCTCACCCACCTGCAAACTCTGCCAGTCACAGCTGATTGTACTGTACAGGTGCAAGCGTACTTGAGTTCCGGCTCGGACTTGCGTCGGTATGTGGTCTCTGGGGTTGACCCAGGGGAATCGCCGGAGGGCCTTATCACTGCTTTGACCTGCTCCACACACAAGATTGTAACAGCTCGTTATATGGGCCGTGGACGCACGTGCCTTGTCACTCTCCAAGGGCCTCGAACGCCACCAAGCCGCATTACGTACTATGGATGCATCCTGAAATTTCATGTGTACAAGCCCGGTGTGGTACACTGCTATCGGTGTTTTCGTACCGGTCACATGCGAGATTCTTGTCCCCAACCCGCAGACACCTCCATGGAGTCCGTCGAGACGCGCACGTACAAATGTGGGCTCTGCCAAACGGACGATCATGAAATAACGTCCAAAGATTGTCCAGTTAAACAGAAGGCTCTCAAAGCCCGTCGCCAACGCAAGCGCCGCCAGCGTTCGGTGACACAAGAAGAAAGGGACGCCGACATTCCGACTAGCAACCGGTTTGAACTGTTGTCCCCCTCCGAAGAGGACACACCAGCGTTGGTAGAACCTGAAAATGCTTGCTATGAAGTCCCCACGTACAGCGACGCCGTCAAGCGGGGCAAAACACGTGTTCAGCAGCCTGCGAATACGCCTAAATTGAGCGTTACGGGTACAGACGATCTGGCGAAGCTTGACCAACAGATACAGCAGCTCCAAATGGAAGTCAAGCGCCTCGCTCAACGCAGAACCCATCTCGCTCGACCCGCTGGACCAACTGCGATGCGCGGTACAGACGTGCCGTACGCTGCTTCTGTGCCTGAATTATCCTGCGCAAGCGCGTCAGCACCAGTCAAGATGACTCCGGCAGAGCTCCTCCACTTTGTTGCCCGGCAACTGCAAGAGCTTTCAAAGGTGGTGCTCGCCAACCTTCCACCGCAATGACCACTCCTTTGAAAGCAACGCGCCACCACTGTGTCCTGCAGTGGAACTGCCGGGGACTTGCAAATAAAGTTGGTGAGCTTCGCTATCGCCTTGCGCTGGGGAAGCTCCCCGCTTGGTGCCTGCTTCTACAAGAAACGAATTCGCTTCCACGCATCCCTGGATTCACTGCGTATGATTCCCCCAACCATCCCTGATCGACGCTGCACCAATGCGTTGGGACCTCCAGGCAAGGCTGCAGTGTATGTTGTGACTACATATCCTCAAACGCAGGTTCCCCTGCTGCAGTGGTGTAACCAGTGGCAAGAAGTGGTGGCAGTGCTCGTTAGACTTCCGCGTACTGACGTGATTGTGGTTTCAGTTTACGTGCGTCCGTATAGTGGCAGCGCTCCTCGACTGCGTTTGGGGTGGCTGGCTCACCTGCGCCAAACCTATCCTGGGTGCCCAGTACTAGTTGGGGGAGACTTCAATGCACCTCATCAGTCGTGGGGCTACCCTTCTTCCAGTGCTAGAGGCAACATCGTGCTAGACACATTTACAGACGCGCACTTTGTCCTTCTGAATGCCCCGGCTACTTCTACACGTCGGTGGGATCATCCCTGTGCTCCACCTTATGCGCCCGATCTCTCGTGGTGGTTGGGCATGTGTGACGTTTCGTGGGACCTAGAACCAGACTGCTGGGGGAGTGATCACCATCCGTTGAAAATTGGTTTGGCCGCGTATAACCAGCGCCGCCTCCGACGTCGATGCTACACAACCAACTGGGACTTATTCCGCAATGAACTGAACGACTCGATTGCTGATACATCGTCTGATCCATTGCAGGTGTTAACCAGAGCTGTACAAGCCGCCACGCAGTCAAGCTGGGTGGAGGAGAACCGACCACATCCAAATTTACATCTTCTGCGTCTGTGGGCAGCACGCCGTCGTGCAGAGCTGGCCTTAAACCGAGATCCGGCAGCCGCTGAGCTTCGTGATAACCTCAACAGACTCACCGCTGCGGCGCGTCGCTGCGAGAAGCGTCTCGCCCGCGAACGGTGGATGGACTGGTGTGCGTCACTCGGTCCATCGTCTTCAACCGCCTCAATATGGCGAACGTTCCGGAGTATGGAACTAGGCACCCGTACGCCGGACCCAGCGGCCAGTGCGTGTCTGTCTTCTGGATGCACGCCAAGCCAGTTCGCTCCAGGAATAGTTAAGGCTTTCTTCCCGGCCTACAACCTGGCCCCACCACAATTCGACTGTCCGTGTAACCTGCCTCCGGAGGTTGGCGTGACTCCCAGTCCGTCGGACATCGAAGGCATGCAAGCGCCATACACGATGGCGGAGCTCCAGGCAGCAATTGACCAGGCAAAAGTACGCAAGGCACCAGGACCAGATGGGATCTCCTATGAAGTGTTCAAGAACATGGATGGCCCTGCACTGCAGTGGCTGCTGGACACGCTTAACGCAGTCTGGACGACCGGAGGGCTGCCTGAATCGTGGAAGCATGCCGAAGTTGTGCCGATACCTAAGCCGGGAAAGCACCCGAACAGCCTCTCTAATCTTCGGCCGATTGCTCTAACGTGTACGTTGTGCAAGCTTCTTGAACGCATGTTGGCGTCGCGCATCTCCTGGTGGCTGGAAAAGCACGCCTGGTACCATCCGGCCCAGATTGGCTTTCGACCGCACCTGGGCACGGAAGATGGCCTAGATCATTTGACGTCCATGGTGCTTGTGGGAAGAAGATCAAGCAGCATTCGAACCCTTCTCGCCATGGACGTTCATAAGGCCTACGACAACGTCAGCCACTCTGCGATCAATCACATAATGCAATGGCTTCAACTTCCGCCTCGCGTCTGCGACTTTGTGGAGTCTTTTCTGGCACACCGTACCTTCTGCATCAGAGTAGGCAAGGAACGAACCGGACACTTTGTAATGAAGCGGGGTGTACCGCAGGGCTCGGTTCTAGCCCCGATACTCTTCAATATTGCCCTGTTGCCCCTCGCGTGGCAACTAGCACGCATTCCAGATGCCTTCTTCCTCCTGTATGCCGATGATTTGACTGTGTGGACACTACATCCAGACCTTCAACGCCAGCAGGAGGCACTCCAGAGTGCTCTCGACAAGGCGTCGGACTGGTGTGCGCGCATAGGACTGACACTATCTGCCACGAAGACTGCATTCATGTCTATCACCAACAGACGAGGTCGCCGTCGCCTCCTGCAGACGCCGATATGTTTGAGCCTAAATGGCCATACCCTCACCCCTGTATCCACTATACGTGTGCTCGGGGTCGAACTGGACGCATCTGGCTCTGCGAATGCGTGGGTTCGCTCTGCTCGCCGGAAGAGTGCTAATACCCTCCATCTCATTCGTCGCATCTCTCAAAAGACGGGGGGTGCCTGTTCTCGAATGGCCCGTATCTTGGTGCGATCAATCCTACAACCTCGGCTCGTTTATCAAGCTCAGTTTCAACGACTGACTTTGAGAGACTGGGACTTGCTCGAAACCGCCAACCGAGATTCCATGAGGGCGATTACATGCCTTCCCCGTATGACACCTATCACGACCCTCCAGGCGGAAGCGCAGCTCAACACCATCGACGAAATTGTACACCAGCGTCGAGTCGCTCGCTACCTAAAGAGTCAAGCTGTTCCTGCGGCGGCAGCTCTAGCTCACTACTATGATTCAACGCTGCCACAGCCTGACGCACCCGTGGCAGAAGTTCCACCATGGCTCAAGGCACAGGCCAGTGACAACCGACCACTGACCCGCCTGCGACAATCCACCCGACAAGCGGCGCAGGAGGGCATCGTCACTACCACCGAGAACTCACTAGCGGTATACGTAGACGCAGCTATCGATAATTGCGTTCTGCACACCAGTCTCGTATGCCCCCGCGCAACCTGAAATCCAACATATCTGCTCTTACGTAACAGAGGCACCGTTCCCATCCGTATTAGCGGAGCTCACTGCTATACGGGACGGGTTAACAGTTATGATATCCAAAATGGATTCTTTGTCACACGATAAATTGCTTGTATATACGGACTCCACGCAGGCAGTTCGAGAGCTGCGAAAAGTGACCAGCTCCATCGATATAGCCTCCGATATACACCGACTGATTCACTCATGTGCCTGTCCTGTCCGCGTTCTGTGGACCCGCCGGTCTGCACCGGCTCAAGTGGAAGCAGATGCCGCTTGCCATCCAGCGACTGTTCAACACCCGCTGCCTCTACTTCGTTTGTCCCCGAAGGACAGCTTGCTCGTGCACAAAGAAACCCTCCGGCGCTCCACGCGTGCTCTCATTCCTCCGCGTGGATCCGACCTTCCCGGCGGCTTAACTCGCCGAGAGGAGGTTGCGCTCAGGAGGATTCGTGTGGGCGCCGCCTTGACTCCTGCAATCCGGGCTACATGGACATCTGGTGCACAGCCTCCCCCAACGACGTGCCCATTCTGCGTTGCCCCAGCCACAGAGGCAACGCTTGATCACCTATTGGGAACCTGCCCGGGCCTTCACCAGGCTCGCACTCGCCACCTACGCGGCCTTCACCACCACCCCGGCCGACCACCTGACTTGACGCGCTGGACGCACGGTCCACTGCATCGACAACTCCTGGCCTTCATACAGGAAACAAAACTTCTCCTTTTTATTTAACTGATGCCGTAGGGCATACTAGCGCCAATAAAAAAAAATAAAAAAAAAAAGAGCTAGCTGAAGCAACTGGCCACGAAATAGACCGGAATAGGGTAATATTTACGGAAATTAGGGGTAAACAACTGGACTTCCAGGCTTTATTTAGACTCTCTGACAGTTCAGACGACTGCGCACATTCTTAAATGTAGTGACGGCAGCTTCCCCCACATGTAGGCACGTACGCCGTATTTCAAGATATACATAATTGGACTGTTTATTTGTTTATTTAATAAATAAATAATTGAATCATTTTTTATTGCGAACAAAATTCCCGTGCGGAAACTGAAACATTCTGTTTTTTATGTGAACATTCGTAAGCGGTGTTCGTTTTAACCACATGGGTTTGAATTGACAATCACAACAACAAAAAAATATATAGGTGACAGTGGCACTGCCAGCGGCCGTGACAGTGGCATCGCGTACGTACGCACGAAGGCACGCCACCGATAACTTTTACTACAACGTTCCGGATTGTGCAGTCTGTAGACGTCTGCACGTGTGAATGGAGAGCAAAACAACGCTGTTCAAAAGAGAAAATATCGTGAAGTCGTGGTTAAAAACAACGCATCCAACCGCCAGCTTTCCTTTGCGAGAGCGAGGTGAGGTCACGTGATCCAACTCTGCACGTCTCGGCGATTGCAGCGCCCGCGCCTCCAGTGGTGAGCCTCGCGTCCAAACAAGTTGTGTTAAGCAGAGTCGTCATTGCGGTCGCCACGGTTGGAATCCGGCACCAAGCAAGTCGGCGTAGCTCGTTATAGAATAATCTGCTTCTCCTCGCTACTCTTCATGCAGGACAAACGCATTTTCGTACAATAAACTACGCACCGCCAAAAACAGTCCGAGACGTGACGTGTGAATACAGCGCACTGTTCGCAGTAACTGCTTGCTCGTCGCCGCCGTCGATCACAACTAGATACAAAATTTCCGGAAATTTTGAGCGATCAGAAAAAAAGTTTTTTTTCGCATTTTCCCGAAATTTTGGGGAAAATAGAAAATAAATTTTATTTAGCAAAAGGCAATAGTTTATTTCCATATGGTAATGGTTTATTGGCAAGTGTCAAAAGCAGTAACTTTCCTTATGTAAATAACAGAGATGAAATGTTTTTTTTTTTTCTCTTTTCACAAACGAATCCATCATTTAACAGATTGAAGGCAGCCAGAATCATCACTGCGAACTCCTTTAGCTCTCTTTGAATGGGTGTGGTTTTCTAAAATTGTTACGGCAGTCAGAACAAAGAATCCGGAAATGTCTATTTCGTCGTGGCTTCTACAGAAACATTGATCAAGATGGTAAAAAGATTAAGTTCGAACTCATATTAAGAGTTAGTATCACTGGCTTCATCTATAGCTTTATTCATCGTGTTAAGATGCCGCATTGGGAAAAATTAGCTGCTGTCGCGGTGCTTACAGACAGCGAGTCCCCGTTCCCGCCACCGGTCTCCTCGACCGTCAAGTGCATCCACACGTCATGAATTAGTCCAACCATTGCAGAATCTGCTTGCACGTGACTTCATAAGCGGACTTCTTCCGCAGGTCCCAGAAGTGTACGAGGGAAAGTAAAACTTGAACAATAACGCGTACAAAATCATCATAAACCACCCCCAAAATGAACACACCAGACCACACCCGAACGACGAAGCTACAATATAGACTCAAGCTAAGCTGACTTCATGTGATCTCAATGGCAAGTGGTCAGCCGTCGTTTGCTGTTTTGGTATCACGTGCGATTTTTTTTGGTTTCAAGTTCAACGCAGGGTGTTGCCTAAGCTTTATTTCTGTACGTTTTACTCCACGGAAATTTCGGCCAATTTTTCCTACTGCGCCTAAACAAAAACCGCAAAAAACTTTTCTGTTTTTTTTTTTCGCACTTCGTATCTTTAATCCCAACATGCGGTGGCCGCGGGAGCAAAACCTGACTACAGCGCCACTAGTTCTTGCGACCGCCAAGTGGCCCGCCTCTTTGGCATAGCTTTGAAAATAAGTTTTTTCTAGTATAGTCGACACTATAATTCTAGCAACTTTGATTGAGCCTGCTGAGAGAATTCGTAAGTCACTTTTGAGAACGCTGGCTACTATGTTATCTTTTTTTTTTACCTTAAAACGACACTAATAGTGTATTCGGTTTAGCGTTTTCGAGCGCTCTGGAGTGCTCTGAAAAGTGACTGCACCTTCGGTTGGTAGGATTCGAGCGCTCGGACTACCTTCAGTTGGTTCTTTCAGAGTATCAGCCTCTGACTCAAGAGTGCTCCTGACCGCTCTGACTTCCAAGTGAGAGCGTGGCGCGATCTGACCGGGAGGACGAATCACGTGACACAATCCGGCCAATCGCAGCGCGTGATATCATGGATTTCAAGGCGTATTTTCGTACTTTCGCATAACGACATTTACTGAAACTTGGTATAAGTCGGCGGCCCTCTCGTAGGACCATGTGTCTAATTTTTGCTGATTAAGAACTACGTAGAACCTACTTGATGCCACCAAAATGTCTGATGCCACGGCATTTTATCACGGCTGGTCTGGAGGTGGGAGCCTTCTGGCCGGTCGTGGCCTGAAGGTGGTTTTTCTCTTCTACCAGCCACCATGCTTTCAAGGCCTGACCCATGCCTGACCACCGTTGCATTGCGTCGGCGCGTGGCTTTTTGACGTGGCTTCGCACCCTCTTCCTATGAAGAGAGAAGGCGCGCAACTTCGCGTAGCCGCGCGCCCGCTCTCTCTACGAAACGAGGCGCCGCGCCAGAAAGCCACGCGCGGCGATGGGTACATGTGGTCAGGCCTTTACTCCGTCAGCACCCCCCTTCGGGCGTGTAGGGGGTAAAAGAGTAAACGAGAGACTTCCCCGCCCACTAAAGCAACTTGTCGGTTAGCAGATGCTCTGGGAATCGAACCCATTGCGCTCCCCCACATTGCAGGCGTACCACTCGACCATCGTCACGGTACCGACAAGCGGTCAAAGCGAAGACTTTTAGGTCGCCTTGGCCCTGCCCGCGCTGATGTTCATTTCTTTTTAGTGCGACATGTCGGTGCTCTCGACGCTGCCGTCAGGTTTCGGATAAAATCCAAATCGATAACACTGCCCTGCGCGTTGTATGTGCAGGTCGCAGCCGTTGAACGCTAATCAGGCGGAAAAGTAACGCGCTGTTCATGCTTGTGATGCGCTGCAGGGTAAGGAAAAAAAATCTAGAGACGACACAGAGTGATGCGTAAACTAACAACCACTTTATTTTTATCGCGAACAGCCTAAAGTACGAGAAAAAAAAAAAGAGAGGAGGGGAATTCAGTGATAAAAACAGAATACGAAACAGAAAAATGTGGGCGTGGAACAATTTCACTGGAACGTGTCAAAAATTGCGTATGCATCGACATGGTTTCCTTCAAAAAGCCAATTGCTTTCAGGGAGAAAGCAACCGGGAGAGTGCTAATGCACCATTTACCGATATGCATGTAAAAAGCTTCCTGTACTTTCTTTCTCTGATCAAAAGATTGTGGCTAAACTTTTGCGTTTGGAAACATCGCTGTGCACTTAGATTCTGCGCAGTGAGAAGCCAAACGACCAGGATGGAAACGACAAAGCATAATTATGCTTTTTAGTCTCTCATTGTTTTTACCTCCCGGTCTGGCCTATATACTTTCTTTTTCAGGAGAGGAAAATGTCATAAACTGCACTTTCTGAGCATTTGACAAGTTTGTTTCTGTGCTTAAACACTACAGCCCGTTTTCTTTCCTTGCACCAACTATAGCTTCCATCGCCGACTTATTAGTGACGCGCTGGCCGTCTGGTAGTGCGAGAGGCCCATGACTTGGGCGGTGGGGCTTAGCGGAGGGGAGGGGGGAGGGGCTGCATGACTCTGGCAGGAACTCCGTGCGATAGCGCGCGTTTTTTCTTGACGCGGAGCATACGGCTACCTTCGTTCTCATCTCTCGGTTTGCGATCGAGTGATGGGCAGCACGAAGGTCGCGCCGCTCGCTCCGGGGGGGGGGGGGGGGGGGAGTGTTTATGTTTATAAGAAGGAAAAGAAAAGTGAGCCCCGTAACTGTCTGCTTCAGGGAGCGACACCTCAACAGTAGCTCGCAAGGGATGGGGGTGAAGAGGGATTAAAAGGATAGGAATAAAAGTGTAGAGAGAGAAAAAGAGAGATTAGGTAAGCGTGAGAGCGACGACATATCGAGGGGATATGAGAGACAGGAAAGATGGAAACACGGTCACAGGAGTCCGAGGTCGGGGCACCACTTGCGAGAGCTCTTGTCGGCAACAGGAGGTGGCGTAGGGCAAGCCCAGTACAGGTCAGAGCTACACTGTCGTCGGAGATCGGCTTCAGGTGATGACGTAGGGCCAGCCCAGTCGGTCAGAGCTACGCTGACGTCGGAGATCGCGAGGGCACAGCCGGTCGGCACGGAATTCAGCGAGCGTAGCCGCGTTTCCTTGCGCCGGTGTGTTGTTAATGGGTTAAGCAAAGTTGGGTGCTCAAGCTGCTATCCTAACTTCGTATAACATTTAAACGTTTTGCTATCGCATGTGTTGCTATATACGACTTTGCGATGACACTGCGCCTTTTCTTTTCCTCGTTCGCTCCGCTTCTTCGTATCAGTTGATATCCCTTCATCGCGACCTTGAACGCCCTGCCCTCGGCCAGCGCACATGGTGATGTTTGTTCTCGATAAACAGGAAAGCATGGCGCTGTCTTCTGCAACCCTGGCGGCTTCGTGCTTCCTTCAGAAGTCTCCTCGCTGCTTCTTTTCGCCTGCAGTGCCGTAGACTCTTTTTTCATTTGTGGTGCGCGCCGTTCTACTGAAGTGGAGTCTCGGCAGGTGTATGTTGTCGAGCGATGTTTTACTCTGAAGGGACTCTAAAGAGGAAAGATATTTTTTGCGTATTAATAAAGTACAATTTCATAAACGCCTAAAATGACTCCTACTGCGGTGCGACCCTTGGTAAGCGAGAAAGTGCTCGAAAAGAAAATGCGAGTGGAGGCGCCACCGTGACGTTCCCGCAGCAAACACTGTGGCTTCATAAATTTAGAAGGCGTCTACTGGGTCCTGCGTAGCTTCTGATCAATAAAAATGAAGTGCGTTGTCATCTGTTTGTGCCATAAAGCTAGCATACGATGTTTTAGAAAGTTTTGTCATGTCAGTGTCGCAAAAGTGCGAAAAATAGATTTTGAAATTTATGACGTCACGCGCGCGAAGGTAACGTCGCGAAATTTAAAAATGAAACTTCAACCTTCATTTTCTCTCCTGAAATTGAACTTGTGATAGTGAAACTCGTGGCATTAGAATTCTCGAAGTGCAGTTTATCAATCTAAACAAAGTCATCGTTACTCTTTAGTGTCTCTTTGATACACTGTGGTACAGGCTGGACTTTTAAGACTGGCCCCGCCGCGGTGGTCTAGTGGCTAAGGTAGTCGGCTACGGACCCGCAGGTCGCGGGTTCGAATCCCGGCTGCGGCGGCTGCATTTTCGATGGAGGCGGAAATGTTGTAGGCCCGTGTGCTCAGATTTGGGTGCACGTTAAAGAACCCCAGGTGGTCGAAATTTCCGGAGCCCTCCACTACGGCGTCCCTCATAATCGTATGGTGGTTTTGGGACGTTAAACCCCACAAATCAATCGACTTTCAAAAGTGGCACGCGTGCCCGTGTGTGTAGACCACTCGCGATAAAAGTTTTGGTCACTAGCGCACCCTGGCTTTCTTGTTTGCAAGATTTTGCGGTAGACGCATTATGACCAGTATTTTGTCTCCTGCCGGGTACAATAAGTGGCTTGCGCATACACTGTGATGCATCCTCTCGTATTTAGCGTGTTTGCAGCAACATTATGAAATCAGTCTTTTCCCCATACCTTGCCGCGCACTTCTACATTTAATAGCGTGAGGCACACTTCGTCTTGTCGGTGGGCCGTGCTGAAACATTGAGAGCGTGTCAGAGCAATTCTTGTAGCGTTGTCATTTCTGCCTACTTGTGCACCTGAGCTAGTCGTCGGCGCCCTTATAGTGGAACACCATACTCACGTAGCGTGTATTGTCCTTTGAAATCATTATTCGAATTTCAGTGCGCATTTAGTAATTTTCTTGGTGACATGTTGCTGCAAGTTGTGCATTTGATTGACATATATTTACAGTTTCCTTGTATATTTTGCAGGTTACACTGGTGGTAAAGTTCTTCAGCGCAGGGCAGAGCAAGACGAAACGCCTGTCGTGATGGAGATAGAGTTGCAAGAAACATCAAAACGGCATTCATCAAAACGGCCTTCAAGTCACCTTGACCACTTTTGATTAGCCTGTTACATTGTAGTGCAAAACACGAGGAATAAAATAGTTACGTCTTTTACCTCATATGTAGCCACACATCTGTCCGGTAGCATAAAACGATTGTTCGGAGACTAAAAACTGTCCACACCCTTTTGAAACGCGCATTGTTCCACAAAAACAATGGCAATGCGTTTCTTTTTGTGCTTCCTCGCTTGAAAACGCTACACTGTAATAGCTTCTTTATTTTTCATCAATATGAAGGACAGTGGGAGAAAAAGCTGACAAGCAGCTTGGCTATATCTGCGACCCCCCCCCCCCCCGAATCTACAGTTTGGCACGTTTTAAGCGCACTGTGCTGCATACAATGAAGGAACAAGAACCGTACAGCAGCACAATATACATGACGCGATTATCAACAGTGGAAATAAACAGAGCCAATAAACAGCAAGAAAATAAAACTAAAATGAGAAAGAAACAAAATGACCAGTAACAATGCAATGCATTTTCACTGGAAATATAAAGCAATATGTTAACACGAAAAAAATTGCTACTGAGAACTAGAGAGTCTAGAGCAGAATTTAAACAGTTGAAAAAAGAAAGACAACAATGCATTATGCTTTATGTTTATGAAGCATGTACTTAAAGGACATTACATAATGTGTCAAAACACGCATTAAAGCATGAATTGATTGCTAAGGTAATCAAACAAAAACAGTCGTCAAACATTTCAAAAAAGTGTGCAGTTGTTTAGTTTATAATTTTTCTCGTGCGATTTTATTGCGATAGCAACAATATTGACAGTCTCGGCTGGTTTTTACCGTTGCCAAAGCTACCACCATGCACCGTATAGGTTTTCATATATATATATATATATATATATATATATATATATATATATATATATATATATATATATATATATATATATATATATATAGTCCAGTAGATCCTCCGTGAGCGGTCACAACGTGTTTTATTTCGACGTTTCGGCCTAGAGTCTGGCCTTCATCAGGACTAAAGGTACAGTTTGTTGGTGCTCAGCTTTATACAATCTCAAATCAGAGGGAAAGGAAGACAGAAAAAAAGAAAAAAAAGAGAAAAAGAATGTAAAGTGGACTCCCCCCGGGCGCCCCCCCCCCCCCGAAATGAAGGGGGAAGTGAAAGGAAGAGTGGAAGGGGGCGCCCGAGGGGAGTCCACTTTACATTCTTTTTCTCTTTTTCTCTTCTTTTCCCACCTCTGCCTCCATGCTCCCACCTCTTCGTATCTCGAAGAGGTGGGAGCATGGATACGCTCCCAAGACTCAAACACACAACGAAGGGCCATCCAGCGGCTTGAGGAGGCCCTGGCAAAGCAGACGAGAAAGGGAACCGACGCCCCGGACAACGGGAGCGGAGGAGCCCGAGTATCCAACGCCTAGCCAGAGCACAACGTCCTCAAGATCTAGGGCCTGGGGCTATAGGACTATTAGCCATAGTCTTTAGATAGGGAATACCCGCGCCCTGCGCGGCCGGTGACTTCCCGCACGCCGGATGCGCGAAAATGTTGTTTCTCTCTCTCTCTCTCAACAACGAATGCAGTACAACCGAATGCCAGCACTGCACCCGTCGTTGGAGGTGACGGTACCGCGGTGGTTTCGCTGACGTTGGAAGACAAGGCGGCGCTGCGAAGGGCTCATGAGACCGAACGTAAGCGGGCGAAGCGTGCAGCGGATGCCGAACTGCGTGCTCGCGAGGCCGAGTGCAAGCGGGCGAAGCGTGCAGCGGATGCCGAACTGCGCGCTCGCGAGGCCGAGGACAAGCGGGCGAAGCGTGCAGGGGATGGTGAACTGCGCGCTCGCGAGGCCGAGATGAGGCGTCAGCATCGACCCGCGAACGCGGTCTAAGAAGCGGAACGACAACGCAAGCGTCAGGCGGAGAAGCATTACACCATAAAGGCACCATAGTGTGATTAATAAATATAATAGTGCGAATTAATAAATACCCCTCATAGCATCACCCCGTGCATTCGCACTTAACCATGTTCACCCTTGGGGAAATGCTTGGTATTTTTTTTCTTTCTTGCGTTTTCATATGTCTATATACGGTGAGTGACTTCGACGCCAGGGGAAAAATCCAGCTGAGGGTTGTCAATGTAATTGTCATCGCAATAAAAAGCCGCCCGCGCTTGTCACCCAGCTCGTCGCTATGCGCCGACGCGCGCTTATCTCCCACGCGTACTTTGCTTCACGCATGGGGGTGTCGGGGTTAGGTGCTTGTGCGCTTGCGCTTATCCTTCGGTGGGAAGAATTGTGGGTCTTGGCTTTTCACCGGAATGATCGGTGGGCAGGCCTCGTTTGCGAAAAGAGCGCGCTTTTCAGGCACAGCGATGTAGCAACTGGGACACTCGTTAGCTCGCACTCATATCTATACCTGTGATTTTGTTTCGTTCGTCGTTTTAGGGGCGAAGCTCCTTAGGGTGTGGGTCTGTACATCCTCCGATGGTGTATAAAGCCACGGTGGCACATACTTGAAAGAGCGGTCCTTAGAATGTCCGCTGGATGGCGACACCTGTATATGATGAATACATGATGAAAAGATGTGAGATGGCCGTACTTGGAGTAATCACCAGATAGACGGACGGATAGTTGGACGGACATACAGATAGACAGGTGGACAGACAGACAGAAGGACGGCCGCACCAACACACGCATGGACGGATGGATGGACAGGCGGAAGAACGAACGTATGGACGGACGCATGGAGGGACGCATGGATGAACGGATGCACCGACGGTCACATGGATGAATGGACACACGGACGGACGGAAGCAATAACGAATGGGTGGGCGAAAGCACGGACGGACTGAAGAACACTTCGCCCCACCAATCAACATTCACTCCGTGGATGTGCTGTGATTTTTTTGTTTAAACAGCGCGTTAAGCGTCGAGTTGTAAACGTTGTTAGTCTTGTGTGTGTTGTTTTCGTGCGTCATTTGTGCGTGAGAAGTGCGCTGCACGTTTCGATCTGCTAACCGTTCTCAGCGGTACATTCCAAGTTATTGCTATCGCATCCATTGTTTCGCCCTTGCCGCGAAACTGTGACTTCTTTTACAGCTACGCAAGTTTATCAGCTCTGGAAGCTCATGCTTTAACCTTTGTGTCCAGTTATTGGTGCGACATGATGGTACTTGTCAAGTCTCTGGCTGGCAAACTGAATATCTGTATCATTCTTTAGCAGACTAATTGAGCTAGGAAATGGCCGTTATTTTTTATTTCCGATTTGTATGTTATGGAGATGTGGTAAGAATACAGGCATAGAATCTTTAAAATGGGATGCTTACGGAAAATCAACGCTGAGGAATGATCGAATGACATGTTATATGGGAAGCCCAGCTATCTTTAGGCAGAGTTTAAAAGTATGCAGACACACGCAATGACGACGCGACAAAATGCATGTTGTTGACTGTTGCCTAAAGTGAGTTATTTGTGGGGGATTAATTGCTTAGGCCACTTTTATTGAACAACTTTTTTAGCAACGAAAACGGGCCGGACATTTTAATCAGAAAGTTCTTGATCGCTTTGCAAAACGTCTGAATAGGCAGTCTCGAGAACTGTATCTGTTGAAAATTTTAGGGTTTACAAATGCCCACGAAATACAAAAAATACCACGTGACAAACCAGTGCGCACGATGGTTTTAGCGCTCTCTAACCTTCCGCGTGCAAATGACAATAGCTTTGCCCGGCTGTACTGTCTCGACATGGCCAAGGTATATGTGTGTAAAATGGCAGCGTAACTTCCGTAGAAGCCCATGCGTCCAGTAGTTGGAAGCTCGTTGCCACCGTCGCCATCTACGTATGGAGGGGGCAACTAACAGCTAACAAACACGGCCGGGCTAGACTAGCCCAACCGTGTAACAAAAAATAAAAAATGACGTCGCAAACGGAAGTGGTAGCGACGACATGCAGCGCGAAATTGAAAATTTTGCTAATTGCTGACCTTTTAGGGGTCGTTATAAATACGCCATTTTATTGCGCCTTATGACTCACTAATTACGCACGCGAGGGAAAAAAAAAGCCCGACATGAAAGATTGAGGAAGCAAAGTTTTTTTTTTATTATCCAAATGGTCACGGTACTTGCAATATAGGCCGAAAACTTCACAGATGAAATTGTGAGAACTGTTCACAAGCAAAATAGCATAATAGTTCAAAAACTCACATTGGCTGATCGTGGGAAACCGCTACAGGAAGACAGCAGCCTTCAGAATGACGATTTGGCAACCGTATACAGCGCCTCATTGCTTAGCGTTTCGCATTCACCGGCCATCGCCAAAGACGATGGCATGCCGGCGGTGCGCCAGCGAATGAAGTCGGCATTCACAGGAGTGGCTGTCTACACATTCTGTGCGAGTTCATCTGTGGGGTAGTATATAAACAGTTAAGAGAGGATACTCCCATAGGCCCCTGCGGCTGATTTGAGTTCGCAGTGCTCCGAATGGTCATTGGGAACCTTCGCAGCCTCAGAGATGGGTAACCATGGCAAAGGATGTCTCTAAAGCAATCTCCTAGCGATTGGGAATATTATACAGCCTCCAAGACCACGTATATATATCTGCATGCTTGTCTCTTAGGCCATATTTTAATTATTATTTTTTTGAACGCGCCGTTTGCATGCACTGATTAGCTTCGTTTAAGCGGCACCGCTAGGGCGGAAAGCACATGATTCTACTGTGTGTCTATGTACACACTTTAGTAAAATATGAGAATCATCGAGGGAGCGAAAACTTTTATTTTCAGGTGATATTTTTAGTAAGCACATGCCCATGTTGTTGTTGTTTGATGAACGCGGGTACGAAGAGATGACTTCTTTGCACTGCAAGACGCGGAAATGCAGCTTTTATATCATGAGTGTAAATTACATACAAGAAATAAACATATAGTAAACATTATAAGAAGACCCGCAGAAGAGTAAGACTGCAACAAACGCACACAACTACACATATCACACAGCTACGCACACAACAACGCAGTACTTGCCTCAGCACTTGACAACTGCATGAATCTAACTAAGTACAGAAAAATGTTGGCTACGTTCCCTTTCCCACCTTCGCACAAAATTTCTCCTACACATTTTACATCGCCCTTTCGCCAAAAACAGTCACAATCAGTTGCCGCAGCAATAACAAATCAAGTTTAGGTGCCATGCGAGCTGTTAACGAGGCAGGAGTGTTTACTCAAAGATTACGCCATAGCTTTAGCTAACAAGCATTTTTCTGGATTCACCCCTTCTCTCTTATTCCGCTCGTTGGAGCATTAAAGGGCCACTTATCAGGTTTGACAATTATGAGCTGACAAGCGCAATGCGTAGGCGAGGCGTTCATGATCACGTCTGCCAAAATTTGCAACGCTACGCACCGTGGAAATGGGCCAAATTTCAAGATGAAAGCTGCTTGCCCTCCCCTCTACCTGCGCACGCGTAGAGAATGGGGGCATGACGTTGGTCTTCTACGTAGACGACTCTGCTCTGACGTTGTCAACAGTATACCACGTGACATGGCAAAAATTATTTAACACAACATGCGTAGTTTATGTATTTGTTGCTTTAAGAGATGAGTAAAACTTGAAATAAATAATGAGACGCAATAAAAAATTGCGCACGTTTTCCTTTCATTTGTTTTCCCGTAAATGCTACGAGATGCGGGGCTAATGTGTCAGCGTTTCACATGCATTCGGGTTCCCACGGTCAGCGCATTGAGCAGACGACCACCGTTGAGCGCTCCTACGCGTTCGCGCACTTATTGTGCTCATCTACTCCAGCGCGTCTAAGCCAGCGTTTCCAAACAATCCCGCAGAAACAGGCAGAAGACCACAAAAAAACGCTGGTCAACAAAGCAACGCCGCTCGCGTGCACGGGGGCTGTGCTTGTTCGGGCACGTAATGCGAACGTCACCTCTTGGTCGGATGCCGGAGAGGGTGGGGAAAAGGTTTGGCTTGCGAAGGCTACGCGGAGGAGCGGCAAGGGTTTCGAACTCGTCTCCTCTCACCGTCGTTTCGCGCCGCTTCAAAAAACCTGTTTTCTCCGCTCGTAATAAACCGATTCGAGAAATTTTTGTGGTAAAACGTTCCTCATCGAACACCCAACAACTTCCACTGCCTAACTAAAATTCGGTATGGGGCCTGGTGAGTGGCCCTTTAAGCAATTTGCGAACGTCGCAGATAACGATACTAAGCATAGCGGCACTTTTCGCGAAATCTCATTCATGCAGTGAATTCAAATACATGTACCGGCACAAAGAAAACGTAACAACGCGAGCGGCGACTCACTTTCTTGAGCCAAGAAACGCCCCGCCGCGGTGGTCTAGTGGCTAAGGTACTCGGCTGCTGACCCGCAGGTCGCGGGTTCGATTCCCGGCTGCGGCGGCTGCATTTCCGATGGAGGCGGAAATGTTGTAGGCCCGTGTACTCAGATTTGGGTGCACGTTAAAGAACCCCAGGTGGTCAAAATTTCCGGAGCCCTCCACTACGGCGTCTCTCATAATCAGAAGTGGTTTTGGGACGTTAAACCCCACAAATCAATCAATCTTGAGCCAAGAAACAATTTTCTCGAAAACGTGCTGCGCAGCATTTTAAACAGTAGCCTTTCTTTTTTTTTCGTGGGAAGCAATTCACCAAAATAATACGCGAAGTGAAGTGCACAAAAATGCTATCTGCGCTGAACACCGCAGATAGCATTTTTCAGATAGCACAATGCGAGAAATGTTAGTTTAAGGCTCCAGTGACGAATGCAATACGTACATTACAAAGTAATTATTGGAGCCTCTCTCATTGGAGCAGCATCATTCGCAGCATTCAAATACGGTTCATCTTCGAACCTGCTGCTGCTGGCTTTAGACGTGCTAGCCTTCTTTACGGCTCTGAACTGCACTACCCTCATGTGTTCATCGCACTTCTCGTGTGCTACAGTTGCGGAAGGCTGAAGCTTCCGCCGCATTGCCTCGACTTTCTGTTCGAATGGTTCAATCTTCAAGTCGCGAGCTCGATCACGCTCTTTTCTATCTCTACTTTCCTGCTCTTCTCTTTTTTTTCTCCTTTTCATCTCTTTCTCTTTTCTGTTTCTCGAAAGCCTCTACCGCGTTTTAATCTCCTCCTGACTGGCTTTTTTTTGCGAGATCACCCTCACAATCGGTGTCCTGCACATTCCCTTCTCTATTCCAATGCCTAGATGCTTACTCGCCGTCAAAAGTTCCTCTTTTAGCATTGCATTCCATGCCAAGATTGCCGTTGTACTTTGGTCCTGCATCTCACACATAATTAGGTGATCCCTCTAACTCACAAATAGGTGATCCCCTAACGCACACTCAATCCAGCTTCTTATAACTCACACTCACACTAATGAAGCCTGGAAAGTCAAAGCAAAGACCAAGCACTCACCACAGCACGTCACCATGTCGCGAAGTCCATCCCACCGCTCTCACCAGTTGTCAAGGGTAGGAAGTTTGATGATGGCATCCCAGCGCTGTCACCAGTTGTAAAGGCCTCGAGCTCGATGGTAGATAGGGCGGGTTTTCTCTAGGGTAGCTGGCTCCCCGCCATCGTCCGCATAGCTGATCTTCGCCAGTAAGGGTACGCGTGAACAGAGGTAGAACGAAGATTTATTTACATTATAGAAGAAAGATAGGAACTGTACAGGGATCCAGAATATCCCGCATTATGTACAACAGAGATTCAGCTCATGATTCAGCTCAGTATTCTTCACTAATTTACAAAATGCTTCGGCTTTATAGCCCACCGTCTCCTTTACACCGAGATCAGAAGAAGGTGGCGGTAAGCACTCTCGCCACAAATCAGGTGACGAAGTCTCAATGGTCCAATGTGAGCACGAGCGCACCACACAAAGACGCACCCACCCCCCGCCATGAAGGCGCCGCAGGGCGATGAGGTAGAGCCCGGAGAGGGAAGGTTGAGTTCCTTCAGAGAGATGGCCGCTAACCCGAACGTCAGCAGCGGTTTATGCTGCTTTCAGCTTCAGGCAGTCCAAACGCTCGATCCTTGCAAATGGATCCGTCGACGTCTTCCCACGCTACCGGGTTGTCGTTGCTTCGCGATGTTCTCGCGTAGATGACAATAGCCGAGTCAAAAGGTTGTCCTAATGAGACCAGCCACAGTGGCGCCGTCCCCGACCCCCCCGCTGTTTGAGCCCCGGTTCAACAAAAGGCTTGTCTCGCGAAGCTTTTGTTGAGACTTGATTGCTTCCTGGAACATCTACAGGACAGCGTCTTGCAGACTGGGTGCCGATGGGTTTGAAAGCCTCCCTAGTAGACTAGCTTACGCACAATGGCGTCTGCCAAGATGAATTGCCTGGCCAAACGTAACAATATACGCACTCAAGCTCTCTCTCTCTCTCTCTCTCTCTATATATATATATATATATATATATATATATATATATATATATATATATATTGTGAGCGCGACAAGCGAATGACTCTTTATTCTCTTTGTAATCATCATCACCTGTACATCTTCTTCATCTAAGAATATCATCACCGGCGTGATTGAGCCCGAGCCTGGCCGAATAAACCGGTTCCTCACAAGTGGTGGACTGTGCTTTTCGTTCCCTCAAGTCCTCTCGCCCGTTCTCGCTGGAGCTCCGCTCGGGTCGTCGCGTACAACCCCCTGCCATGGCGGCCCAACAAAACCCTGGCCCATCCAACGTCGCCGTCCTACTGCAGCCACCGCCCCCCGCTCCGCCCAACAACACTCGCCTGCGTGATCCACCTGTGTTTTCCGGTCTCCGAGGCGATGATGTTGAAGACTGGATCAAGAACTACGACCTCGTCAGCGATTTGAACAGGTGGGACAATCCACACAAGTTGCGCAGCGTCCCATTTTACTTGTCCGATGTTGCGAAAACTTGGTTCTGGAACCACCACCCGGATCTTCCCGACTGGGACACTTTCGAGCAGCAAATTCGTCAGGTATTTGGTGCCCCTGCAGTTCGCACTGAGGCAGCAAAGAAGAAACTCGCTCAACGCACGCAGCTGCCGTGAGAATCTTACACCTCTTATATTGAGGATGTCCTTGCACTGTGCAAGCGCGTTAACACCGGCATGTCTCAGAACGACCAAATACGCCACATTATTAAAGGCATTAACACCGTCGCCTTTAACGCCCTCGCCACGCAAAATCCTGCCACCACACAGGACGTGATAACCATCTGTCAGCGACTTGACGAGCTTCAGTCTCTTCGCCTTTGCTACGATGCCACCGACGTTCCTTTGCCTGCACCCCTCGACTTGCGTGCGCTTATTCGCGACATCGTTCGTGAAGAGCTGCACGGGCGCTGCTCTTCCTGTGCTGTCGAAGTTACTTCACCTCCTGAAAAAGATAGCTTGCGAGACCTGATTAAACAAGAGATCGCCTCCGCATCGCGTGCGACGTGTTCCAACAGCCCCTGCGTGCGCCAGACGCGCACGTACGCCGAAGTTGCCGCGCTCTCTGCCGCACCCACCGTTTCTGTGCCTACAACAGTACGCCTGTGGCTTCGTTATCACCACCAGTGCGTGCACCACCTTACTACGCACCTCAGCGCCCACCTCGGCCAACCTGTTACTACTGCGGCTATCGAGGACATATCGCTCGGTTTTGTCGAAGGCGCCAACAAGACGAGCAACGCGGCTACGCTCCCGAAGAACATCGAAGCTTCCGTCCGACCATGAACTACTTACGGCCACCCCCCCGATCGTCCTATTACCGTTCACCGTCACCTACTTACCATACGGACATGCCTGGGAATTCCCGTACGTCTCGCCGCAGGTCGCCTTCGCCAGGTCGCCGTTCAGTGTCGCCTCTACGGCCCGCCTCCAATTCCACGAACGCCCACACGGAAAACTCCCCGATGCAGTTTTAGGAGGGGAAACTGCATCCCTTGGACAGCTAACAATTCCTCCAGAGCGGCCATCGAATTTGATAGTAGTGTTTGTAGAAGGTGTACGTGTTGAGGCTCTTGTAGACACTGGCGCTGCCGTTTCGATTATTCGTGCTGATTTTTGTTCCCGCCTTCGAAAAGTCACCACACCTTATGGCGGCCCACCTCTACGTGCGGCGACCAACGCTCTCATTCGTCCACTTGCACAGTGTACCGTTCGTGTCTGCATAGAAGGCATTCGTCATCACATTGTTTTCGCGGTATTTCGTGAGTGCACCCACGCTCTCATTCTTGGGTGGGATTTCTTGTCTTCTGCGTCCGCTTTCATATCATGTGATCAGCGCCTCCTGCATCTAAACGCCACTGACTCTTCTCCGCTTGAACAAGATGGACGCATCCGCCTTGTCACCAAGTCAGATTATGTACTTCGGCCATACATCGAAGAAATTATAAGTGTTAATTGCACCGACATTGTGGATGGCGACGTACTAATTCTCCCTTACGGTCATGCCCTACGTAGGGGCATTGTGATCACACCGGGGCTTATTCGCTTCTTCGATGGGTGTACGTACCTAACCGCCATAAATCAAACGCCCGAGTGTGTACTGCTCCCCTGTGGCTCAACAGTATCTTGCGCGGTCGACAGTGAGCCTGTTGCGATTGTTACTCTTCCGAACAACAACCACAACGATGTTCCGAAGTCGCGATCATTGCCATTCAATGCCTCTCCCACACCTGTGTCGGCGACAATAAGCAATGACTTAACACCTGATCAAACTGAAGATTTGCTCGCCCTGTTAAATAGACACCGTTCTCTATTTGACGTGAACTCGCCCACCCTCAGCATGACTACCACCGCTACTCACAGCATTCAGACTGACGGCTCTCGTATTGTACATCGGCGTCCATATCGCGTGTCTCAGGCAGAACGCAAGATCATCGAGGAAAACGTCTCAGACATGCTACGACGCAACATCATACGTCCTTCCTCGAGTCCTTGGTCATCCCCAGTTGTTCTCGTTCAAAAGAAAGATGGTACAGTGCGTTTCTGCGTCGATTACCGTGCGCTAAACAAAATAACGCGCAAGGATGTTTATCCCCTGCCTCGGATCGACGATGCACTGGATTCATTACAGGGCGCAGAGTATTTTTCCAGCCTCGACCTTAGGTCAGGCTACTGGCAGATACCAATGTCGGAGTCTGATAAAGAGAAGACCGCCTTTTCAACGCCAGATGGGTTGTACGAGTTCAATGTGATGCCTTTTGGACTCTGTAATGCGCCCGCCACCTTCGAACGCATGATAGACGGCGTATTGCGTGGTTTGAAATGGAAAACATGTCTGTGTTATCTCGATGACATAGTAGTGTTTTCATCCACGTTCTCGCAGCATCTACAACGTCTTGACGAAGTCCTCACATGCCTTGCAAAAGCCGGTCTACAGCTTAACACCAAGAAATGTACCTTTGCTAGCAAGACAATCAAGGTCCTCGGCCACCTTGTCAGCAAAGAAGGAATTCGGCCCGACCCCGAGAAGCTTGCCGCTGTCCTCGATTTTCCTCGTCCACTACGTCAGAAGGACCTGCGCAGCTTTCTTGGGTTATCTTCTTACTTCCGGCGCTTCATACGTGGTTTCGCGGAACTTGCGTCTCCGCTCCATCAACTCCTCGCAAAGAACGTCCCCTTCATTTGGTCCGAAGACTGCGAAAGCGCTTTCACGGCATTGAAGCAAGCCCTCACGTCGGATCCGGTACTGTGCCACTTCGATTCCACCGCACCCACCATCCTTCACACCGACGCAAGTAGTCATGGTCTCGGTGCGGTACTCTTGCAGCGTGACAAAAACTCACGCGAACGCGTCGTTGCCTACGCAAGTCGTGCTCTTACCGCTCCAGAAAAGAACTACACTATCACAGAGCAGGAGTGCCTTGCTGTTGTTTGGGCAGTGCAAAGATTCCGACCATATCTTCACGGCCGTCATTTTACCGTCGTGACCAACCATAACGCCCTATGCTGGCTTTCATCGCTGAAAAACTTATCGGGTCGCCTTGGTCGCTGGGCGCTTCGCTTACAGGAGTATGATTTCGATGTCACCTACAGATCTGGGAAGAAGCATCAAGATGCTGATGCTCTATCGCGCTGTCCTTTGCCCAGCGGAAGCAATTCATCATCGATACTCCAAAACAACAGCACCTCTCTAATCGCAGCGCTAAGTTCATCACCTGCCACCCTATCCGTCCTTGTCTCACAACAACGTGTCGACCCATACTGCCGCACCATAGTTGACCGCTTGACCGGCTCTACTACTCCTCCAAACGCCAGACTCCGTCGACAACTTAAACAATTTAGGCTTGTCGGTGATGCTTTATGTCGCTACGTTTACCACATCGATGGCAACAAGTGGGTACCCGTCATCCCACGTTCTCTGCAACGTGAAGTTCTGGAAGCCTTTCATGACGATCCAACCGCTGCTCATCTAGGCTACCACAAGACTTACGACAAAATACGAAGTCGTTGTTTTTGGCCTGGCCTCTCTTCAGCCGTCGCTAAGTACGTCGCCTCCTGTGTCCATTGCCAACGGCGAAAACGACCGACAACTGCTCCGGCTGGCTTAATGCAACCTCTTCCTTGTCCCGCCTCACCTTTTGAAGTCGTTGGAATCGACTTGTATGGCCCTCTTCCTATATCATCCAATGGGAATCGCTGGATTGTCACGGCAGTCGACCACCTTACCCGCTACGCAGAAACAGCTTCTATACCATCTGGGACTGCCACTGAGATCGCTGATTTCTTTCTTCGCCACATCTTTTTGCGTCATGGAGCTCCACGCATTCTCCTCAGTGATCGTGGCAAAGTCTTCCTATCTTCCATTGTCGAGCAAGTTTTGCGTGCCTCGAACACTGTTCACAAGACCACTTCTAGCTACCACCCGCAGACCAACGGATTGACTGAACGGTTTCATCGGACCCTATCGGACATGATCGCCATGTACATTCACCCTAACCACACGAACTGGGATGCAATTCTACCCTTCGTGACATTCGCCTATAATACGGCTGCTCAACGCACTACCGGCTTTTCTCCATTTTTTCTCGTGCATGGTCGCTCGCCGAGTTTCGCTCTGGATGTCTCTTTCCTATCGGCCCCTGCACCCTCGACGGCTCCTTTCTCTGAAGAATTCCTATCTCGTCTCGCACACTGCCGTCACCAGGCCCGTGTTAACACCGGCCTCTCTCAAGACACTCGAAAATCTCGCTACGACTCGACTCGCCGTGTTATGAGTTTTTCCCCTGGTGACGAAGTTCTTCTATGGACTCCACTACGCGTCCCCGGCCTATGCGACAAATTCATCAGTCGCTTCATTGGGCCATACACGGTGGTCGAACAGACATCTCCTGTCAATTACCGCGTTTCTCCTCTTAGCGCTAGTCCTGATCATCGTTGCCGAGGAACAGAGATAGTGCACGTATCTCGTTTAAAGCCTTATGCGCGACGCATTTCATAATACTGTCAAGCGACCGGGCGGCCGCTTTCACCGCGCGGGGGAATTAGTGTGAGCGCGACAAGCGAATGACTCTTTATTCTCTTTGTAATCATCATCACCTGTACATCTTCTTCATCTAAGAATATCATCACCGGCGTGATTGAGCCCGAGCCTGGCCGAATAAACCGGTTCCTCACAATATATATATATATATATATATATATAATATATATATATATATAATATATATATATATATATATATATATGTGTGTGCAACGCGACCTGGAATCCCGCAAAAGTAACATATCGGCCGGTTGTCAGCAGTGCGCCAAGGATTTTCAGCATGCTGCTGTGTAGCTGGAAACGGCGCGGTGGAAGGTCGCACAGGTTGTGGCGTACAATGGCAGATGAGGCGGAGGCATTGCCGCGACGGCCGCATAAGTCAGTGGCGCGGCAACAGGTGTTGATGGAGAGGCCGGCGTAGGTAATGGCAACGCCTCGGAGACCTGCTCCTAAATAGCCTGCCTGATTGTCGGCGTTAGGCGGTTCGTTGTTGCTTCGGGGGTCGGTGACACGAAAGCTGTCGAGAGACTTGAGAGACACGAAAGCTGTCGTGCGACCTCTTCGCGTACATATTCTTTTATCTGCTCCAGCAGGGTGCTGTCACCACCGACGGCCAGGGCAGCGAGAGAGTCGTCTGCTGTCGTCGACCTCCGAACTGATGCACGTTGTTTGCGAATCTCTTCCAAGCTCTGGCACAAGGTCACAAGTTCGGATAGGGTGCTTGGGCGCTTTGCCAGCAACATTTGAAAGGCATCATCGTCTATGCCTTTCAAGATATGCCTGATCTTGTCTTGTTTGGTCATCTCAGGGTTAAACCACCGGCATAAATCGATAACATCTTCACTATAGCTAGTGAAGTTTTCGCCCTGCCTTTGTGCTCGTCCGCGTAGGCGCTGTTCAGCACGCAGCTTGCGCACTGCGGGGCGATCGAACACAGCTGAAAGGGTGGTCTTGAAAGTGGCCCAAGTGGTAAATTCAGTACGGTGGTTTGTGAACCACAGGCTGGTGACGTCTTCGAGATAAAATGGGACATACTCCGATTTCGAGGTGTAGTACCACTTGTTGGCGACGCTCACCTTTTCAAACAGCTGCAACCAGTCTTCCACATCTTGGTCCTCGGTGCCGCTGAAGAAGGGGGATCCTGTTGGCGCAGGGTGGTATAGGCACGATGACCGGTTGAGATTGGGCGTTGCTTTGCTGGGTGGCACCTTGCTCGGTCGTCTAATCAGGCATTGCTGATGCGGTGGGCAGCTTGCGGCTTCGAAGTTCCAGATTTGCGTACCCAGCAGACTTCCACCACTTTGCAAGGGAGTTTAATAGCGACGCCAGGTAGTAGGCAGACAACCGGTACGGACACAAATACTCTAGCAGTCCAGCGTCTACAGCTCGTGCACACGCTCGTGCTTCGTACTCAGAGATGGTCCCACTAGTCATAGCCATATATATATATATATATATATATATATATATATATATATATATATATATATATATATATATATATATATATATATATATATATATAGTGAAAGAAGTGTATACCCAAGGGTGTTTGTGTTTTTCCGTGTTTTGACACAATATTAATGAGATCTAACAAGGCAAGGTAGAGAAATGTTATGTTCTTATTAGGCTGGGTAACTCTTCAGACGTGCATCCAGTCCAGTGGTTTCTAAGAAAGCGATGACGGCTCGTATAACCACATGTGTGCTGCTGGCGTCAGGCCAAGGACCTAACACAACCTCATCGGTTAATGGTCGACTAATATATCGGCCAATCGAAGATATCAGTTGCTGGCGTTCGCTTGCATATGGTGGACAGTCGCAAAATATATGTTCGAGCGTTTCTGGCAACCGACAGTGACAACAATTGGGGCCTGTGTCATTACAGCCAATCAAGTGGATGTAACGTCTCGTGTAAGCCACACCGAGGCGAATGCGGTGGATAACGTATGAGATGCTTCGCTTTAACTTGTTAGGCATACTGAACTTCATTTCCGGGTCCCATTTGTGCAGCCGCTTGTGCTGGTGTTCTGGTTTCTGCCAGTGCTCTAAGATGGAGTTGCGCATTACGCGTTGAAGTAGGATGTTTTTGTCTTGTCGAAAAAATGCGATGCACAGTTCCGGGGCACTATTTAAAGCTCTCTTAGCTTCAGCGTCCGCCGCTTCATTGCCCATTATGCCACAATGAGCAGGTATCCATTGAAATGTTACATCATGTCCATTTTTGTAGCAATGCCAAGAAGCTCTGCTATTTCAATCGATAAAGTATGATATGGACCTTGTCTCATGAAGCCATCGATGGTTTGAAGAGCAGCTTTGGCATCGCACAGTATCGTCCATTTACGAGCGGGTTCTGTCGACATGAAACGTATTGCCTCTCGAATAGCAACAAGTTCCGCGGCTGTTGATGTGGTCTTGTGATCTATCTTGAAACATCGAGCTATCTTCATCTCCCGGATGACAAAGGCTGCGGCGGAGGTATGCGACGTTGTAGTTCTATCAGTATATAGTGTGCCACACCGTCGTACATAGTATAAATGTGCTGCAAAGTAAGTTCCTTTAGGCCGGTCGATGATACAAGGGACTTCTGCATAATCCCAGGAATCTGAAGTATGACAAGTGGTCTAGGCAGGAGCCACGGAGGTGTCTCAGGAACACGTGGGGGAGAGAATCTTGGTGGTATGATGTTCTCGAGCCACGATATAGCTCTTGAATAACTGCAGTCTTGGTGGCTGGCAGGGAGCGCTGATAGGGGATGTTGCCTGTGTCGAGTCAACAGGCGAAGGTGGACTCGAAGAGGCTCGCAGAGCCCATATACTTTGATTGGACAAGCCCGAGCTTCGGCGAGAGTTCTCTTGGTTGATGTGCATTGAGGTAAGCCCAAACATGTGCGCAACCCTTGAGCTTGGATGCTTTCTAGCGTGCTCGTACAACTGGGTTTCATGCCTGAAACACGCTGTATCGTACGTACCCCACGAATAAAGATTGGTACAGTTGCAGGAGAGCTGCCTCCGAAGGGCCCCATCTTGCTCCGGCCATGACCCAAAGAACGTGGACAAAACTCTTGAGCTTTGACTTCAAGGCTGTGACGTGTTTTGACCACGATAGATTCCGGTCGAGGATAACACCCAGGAATTTGGGTTGCACAACAGCACGAATTTCTGTTCCATTCACAGTTAGTGGGTATCTTGTCATTTGTTTTCGTGTAAACGCAAGCACTGCGTATTTTTGAGTTGACAGTGTGAGACCCTGGCGACGTAGGTACCTTGCTGTGATGGTCACTGCACGTTGTAGTCGAGCACGCAGTTGGGGGCGCGTAGCTCCAGAAGCCCAGATGCAGATGTCGTCCGCATACGCTCACCTTCACTGTGTCAGGAAGTTCAGTAGCAAGTCCAATCAAGGTGATGTTAAAAAGTGTCGGACTGAGAACACTCCCTTGGGGAACACCACGGTAAATGTTATAATGGTCTGTATCTTCATCGCTTGTTGACATATACATGGTACGGTCGCTAAGGTAGCTCACGATTCACGCATATAGTCGTCCACCAATTTCTAGATCCTCAAGCGCATCAAGGATGGCATAATGTAAGACATTGTCGTATGCGCCTTTAATGTCAAGAAAAACAGCAGCCACTAATCTGCCTCGACATCTTTCCTGTTCAACATCGGAGACCAAGTTGATGACCCCGTCAATGGCTGATCGGCCTCTCCTAAAGCCATTCATGAACGCAAGAAAGCGATTATTGCTCTCTAAGAGCCACTCTAACCTCGACAATACCATCCTTTCCATGACTTTGCCAACGCAGCTGCTTAAGGCGATCGGCCGGTAAGATGAAAGCTCATTAGGGAACTTCCCCGGTTTAAGCAGTGCGATTATGCGGCTGCACTTCCACTTATCTGGAACATTTCCTGACTCCCAGGAGGTGTTGTAGTAAGATAACAGCATCTGTCGTGCTTCTGTATCATGATGGCGAAGTGCAGCGTACGTAATTCCGTCCGGCCCTGGTGCCGATGAGCGCCGGGAAAGTGAAATTGCAGCGTCCAGTTCCTGCGTTGTAAAATGCCCTTCGAGGCGTTCGTCGAAGCACGGGGGCACAGTGGTGGTAAGAGTTTGGGTCACAGTGTCAGCGGTGGAAACGACAAGGCTACAGTAGTCCTTGGCTACCTCTAATTCACTTCGACCATGATGTGGAGCCACCGTACGGAATGGCCAAATTTGTTGTGGAGAAGATTGTAAACTTCGTACTATCCGCCAGATTTTAGAGAGAGGCTGTCTTGGGTCCAAAGAACCACAGAACGACCTCCATCGTTGCCTGTCCAGGTTGTTGAGATGCCGAAGAACGTGTCGTTGAGCTTGACGACAGGCTGAGAGGTCTGACGGTGATCTTGTTCTTCTGTATCGCCGTTCTGCGCGGCGACGGATAGCACGAAGGGCCTCGTATTGTAAGTCGATAGCTGATCATTGCAGCGGAATGGTAACTTGTCTTGTTGTGTCACGCAGGGACGAAGAAATGATGTCTTCTACTTCGGATGGTGTAGTAGTGCGCTGACAGCTGGTTTTCACAGATGACTTGAAGAGACGCCAGTCTGTCTGATGAACGCAGCGTGTGGCTGAACGGCAGTACCACCTAAACTGAACATATGTAGGCAAGTTATCACTACCGTGAGTCTCTATATCCGTGGACCAAGCTGCAGAAAACAGGAGACTCCTAGATACAAATGCAATGTCGAGGCAGCTGCTGTAAGAAGTACCCCGAATGAAAGTGGGCGATCCGTCGTTCAGCACTTTTAGTCCAAAATTACACACGAAGTCGCACAAATCTCTGCCATGGCTGTTCATTACAGTGCTACCCCAGAGGGGATGATGAGCGTTGAAATCTCCAATGACAATGTGGGGGCTCTGAGCAGCCTGAAGCACAGACGTAAGGTGAGAGCAGTCCATCTTCGCACTTGGATGAATGTATCCTCCGATAACTGACAACGTGCGCCTCTTATACTTTATAGTCAAGCAAACGTAATCATTCGTTGTATGCGACAGAATGTCATGTCGTACGTACGTCATATCGGCGTACACAAACTAGCACCTTGCTTGCACGGTGATCACTGCGAGACCAAAGCTAGACGTACGCATACAAACGAAATGTATAATCTATGTTTGGTTCACAGATGACAATAACTGGGAACTGATATTTCAATACCCGCTGTCTGAAATCAGAGAGACGACCACGTAAACCACGAGCATTCCACTGCATAACAAGCGTCTGCCCCATTCGATCTTCGAACATCGAGGCCATGTTCACTTACTGAAGAACAAGTGGCTCCAGCACCTCAAGTAACTGGACAGCAGCTTTAGCTGCCGGAGTGTTTAGACCACTAAGGATCTTGCGCATTGAACCCATCAAATTTCTAAGCATACTCTTGATGTCATTATTATCCATCTTGTCGTCCTGCTCGCTGCATTCAGCAGCATTATGCGTGGAAGGTGTACACGTGAATCTTGATGGTAAAGAAGGCCACTCCGAAGTAGTACGGGCTAGTGGCTGGTTGGCTCGTCCATTCGTCGGCTGTAAAGGTACGGAAGCACTGACATCTTCATTTCAGGCTGGTAAAGGCAAACGACGAGAAGGTGAAGCCTGGACATTTGATGTCAGTTCTTCAACTCGGTTAGCACTGCTCCTTCGTTTGCGTCGGTGTCGTGAACGACGTGTACTGCGCCGGACAGCCCTTGCAGCTTCTCTGTGCGTGGAGTGGTCCCTAACCATCTTCTTCATGATAGTTATTTGGTTCCTCATTTTAGGACAGTCCTTTGAGGTTGCGTCGTGGGCGCCCGTGCAGTTAGGACAATTTGTGGCCGCGTTGCAGTTGCCATCGTCATGAGGTCCACCACATCGTTTGCAAGTTACCACACCCTTACAAACGTCACTGACATGCCCGAATTTCAAACATTTATGGCACTGTAAAGGCCTCGGTACATAAGGGCGTACCGGATGACGCATATATCCAACCTTGACGTGAGTAGGCAACGACTCGGACTCGAACACTATTTTCACACAACGCGACCGTCCAAAGCGGTGAAAACCAATTACAGGAGCCATCGAAGAAAGCCAATTCTCGAGGCTTGAGTCTGTAATCTCTTCGTCCACATCATAAATGACGCCTATCGTAGTTAACTTGTCGTACGCGGAAAACGCGCGCACTGGAATGTTTCCCAACTGGACGATGGCCTTCCGCGTGTCCAGTATAGCCTTTGAAGTAACATCCACCGACAAGATTTCCTCAACCTGGCCAGGTGCAATACGTTCGAAATACTCCGAAAAGCTTTGCCTATTTAGAGTGTTCAGGACGCCTGTCGTCGTTGTCGGCATGTACGAGATCGTGAAGGACCGCATGCTCCTCGCCTTTTTCGGTGCCTGTCGACCGGTCGGCGACGTCCTTCTGATCTTTCTATTCAGACGGCGGCTTGGAACAGGGATGAAATCACTGTCCGAGGCCATGTCTTCGGTGGAAGAGCCATCAGAAGCGTAACTGTGCCCCACGTTGGGGCCGAAGTGGTTACTCACATCGGACGCACCCTGATGTGGCGGCCCAGGGCCCGGAAGCTGGGCGGGGTCTTGATCCCCCATTTTACGGGACCATGTCCCCCAGTGTTCTTGTCTCAAATTGCATAAGTCGCAGAGAAAATTGAGAAAACTTCGAGAGCTGAACGCTGGAGCTGTTTGTGATCACTTCAACCAGGAAGAAATCCACGTGCATGTTCCTAGAGTATGGTTATCTTCCTATCAAGACTAAATTTGGTTACACTACGTAGGTACATTGATTGATTGATATGTGGGGCTTAACGTCCCAAAACCATCATATGGTTATGAGGGACACCGTATAGTGGAGGGCCCCGGAAATTTCGACCATCTGGTGTTCTTTAACCTGCACCCAAATCTGAGCGCACGGGCCTGCAGCATTTTCGCCTCCATCGATCCGCTACCTGCAGGTCAGCAGCTGAGTACCTTAAGCCACTAGACCACCACGGCGGGGCACACTACGTAGATATGTACACGATATGTAACGCGTGTGACGTTCGGGACGTGGAACAACGATAACAGCGTCGAGGAATAGCGCACTCGAGCGTCATTGTCACACCTGTGATCTACCACCAAGCTTATCAATTTACCTCTGCTCCTATATCCTCCTTTGGCTGGTCTTTTTCGTGGCCATGTTTACTTTTCCCGTGCTGTTCCTGACTCCGAGGGCTTCGTGCTGATTATAGTGTGAAAACATTGAATCCAGGTAGGCATCTTCATGATCAATTAAAACACGTACAGTCGTTCGCCTGGCTTTCCAACAAGTATACACACACACATATATATTCGTTTCTGAACCTCGCTTTGTAATTAATAGATCCCAATCTAAACGCCAAAAAATAGGAGCTTGAAATATGAAAAGACCATACGCCAGAGAGCCTAAAGAACGAAAGGCCGAAAAGAAATAATGCCGATAACCACTTGAACCACGCTGAACACGACGTGAAATATTATTGATTTGGAGGGAAATGGACGAAGACGCGCTGTGGTGTGCTCTCAGAATGAAAAAGCAAAACCGCTGTAAGGGCGGTTACGTTTTACGTGTTTGACAAAGTAAACTCTAGACACAAGATACGAAGCTAAAGTGATTACCAACCTTCCTGCAGAGTGGTACTCGCATGGTTTCAAGCTCTTCTGGCTCATCGCCAACACGAAAAGGGAGCAAGCTTAACTCGAGGAAAATGCTGAGAGAGTGACTATAGGCCAAACCTGCTGCTCACGAAACAAGAAGCAAATGTGACGCACAAGTCGTTCGGCAGCTGTTCTGGGCAACCGAGACAATGTCGACGTTTTAGGTTTTCTACAAGGTCTACAATGAATTTCACGCGACGTATCTGTCTGCAATGCAATGACCGATTTATTATCGGAATCGCTATGCGATGAGATATGCAGAAATATATATTTTTTCGAAGGCTCGAACCATGGGAAGGTAACATGACTCTTGCGAAGAAAAAAAGGCGAAAGCGTTTGAACGTGGTACAAGGCTGGTGTAACCTTAATCATGGCAAAATACTTAACTTTATCTTCCACTACAGCTATAGGTGATGAAGGCGTTTCGAGGTTTCAGCTTTTGTATGTTTCGGTGGAGTTTTTGACATTCTTTGACATTTGACTTTGGAGTTTTTGACATTCTAAATATTCGGTTTTTGGTATATTCGGCTTTTTCAATTTTCTGTTTCGAAAGCGTCCGTCCGAGCATCAAGAGTGGTTTTCTGTGAAGTACTTAACTTTTCCCCATTTTTCAGTGGTATTAAGCACTTGTTCCAAAACGGAGTTAGCAAAGACGTACGTAAGCAGAATTTTTTTTCTTGGGGGGGGGGGGGGAGACCATCTTGATATGAAGTGGGAGCCGGGCAGTCAGGTGTGGTTGAATGTCATTTTATGGCAAAAACAAAAACATCGGGAGGGAAGGAGGTGCATAGGTCTGGTTCGCCACCCCCTGGCTCACGCCACCGATAGTTGACACACAAGTCTGAAAAAACGCCAGTGCGGCCACACGGCATTTGAAGGCGGGTCTTTTTGTGTTTTATTGCTAATTTTTTGTTTTGTCGCTCTGTCTTTTTGTCTGCTTTTGCTCTGTCTGCAAAAAACATTATGGATTGATGCATGGGGTTGAACGTCCCAAAACCACCATGTGATTATGAGAGACGCCGTAGTGGAGGGCTCCGGAAATTTAGACCACCTGGCGTTCTTTCACGTGCACCCAAATCTGAGCTCACGGGCCTACAGCATTTTCGCCTCCATCTAAAATGCAGTCGCCGCAGCCGGAATTCGATTCCGCGACCTGCGGGTCAGACCTTAGCCAATCCACCGCGGAGGGTGAAAAATTAAATCTTTATGGGGAAGAAAGAGCTTGTCTTCGTTGTTGATGTGTTTCTCTTCTTGCTTCGTGCTATGCCACTTTAGCATATCTGGAAAACAAACTAATCTGCATCGCTGGTATAATAAGGAGAAACTATTATAGGAGCAAAAAACGTGCCTTCCCTTCTTTTTTAGTCAGATACAGACGCTCCCTGCTGTGTCAGGTACCCGTACTGGCACGTGCCACCTTTCAGTGTCATTAGATGTGAAAACCATTATATTTCGTCGTCGTAGACTGTTCCAAAAGAGAGCAACACATGTCACCACCTTCATGAAACAATGAAATCCTGAAATACTCACAGAAAAGCGGATAAACTTTGTAACTGAGCTGAAGCGAGCAAATAGTAAGGGGGGGGGGGGTATTCGCACGTATTTATTAGTACTTATAGCACGCTCAGCCCTCTCTTAGGTTACGTCTCTAGGTACAGGGGTCGGTTACCACGCGTCTCGGATCACTTCGGTCATGTCGCATTGTCACCGCCGCTACGAAGGTGATAACGATTGGCTCCATCGAGCAATCCTGCTAAAGCTTCTTAGCTGCAGTACTTGTTTGGGGGATCATAAGCTCCGCTTTCCCGAGGGTGGAACGCAGGTGGTACCGTATACGTTCTTTCCCTTCGTGTTGTTACCTTATCAGACAAATGAAGTGAATATTCTTCCCCCTAGCAATCGTCTGAAAGACATTTAGGCCGAGCTTCGCCCCGCTAAAAGAGGCATTCGTTATTAATATGCGATTAGGTCAACATGCCTTTACTTTTACTTTCAAACCTCGCCGTACATCTTTCCTTGAGGACTCCTGGTCGGACAGCGAGTCATGACTGCCCAATGATACCAGCTTGGCACTCGTCCCACTCAGTACATCCAATGAGGCCGTGGGGGTTGAATAACCTCGGGAAGACGTTCTTAGACGTGAGCAGGACCTTGGTTAGTCTGATGGCAAAAACCCATAATAATCTTCATCACGCTCCCAAGGATATAGATGGGAGATTTTATTGTGACCCGAAAAGTGGCGATTGTTCATGAAAGAAAAACAAAAACAAACATTGTGTCATTAGGAGGAGCACCCAATGCTTTGTTTAAAGAAGGGTTGCATGTGCCATCAAGAGCTGTGAAGTCGAATTTTTTTAGCAACTGAGACAGAACACAAAATTGTGAAAAGGTGAAATGAGATTCTACTCCCCATGTTCTCTCACTACACATCTCATTGCCCTTTTCTGCGTCCCTGTGCACACAGGGATGATCCGAAGTATTAGGTGCGACACACACACACACACACACACACACACACACACACACACACACACGCACACGCACACACACACACACACACACACGCTGGGCACCACTTCCCACAATGTTTATGAAATACAATTCTTGGGCGCCGCCAAGGCACCTTCTGATGCAGTGGTTTGGAGGGGGAAAAGACGGCACCGCTATCTGACTCCCAAGTGGGGCCACAGGCTACGCGCCCACCCTCTTCAGCTGCTGCAAATATCCATGACCGTCCTCCCAACCAAGGTGTACTACTTCCCAAACCCTCCGATGAAAGCTGTAAATTTCATTCGCCGAAGAACGACACCACCAGGCAGCGTAGAACCTCAGGCAACATTTGCCGCCGTGCCAGTGAAACTATAGGTATGCTGTTTACTTTCTGCAACGTGGCATCAGCTTCAGCGCGATGCTTGCCAAACTGTTGGCTGCTCAAATTACTCAAACGAAGTTGCAAAGGGAGACAAGCTTTTTTTTTTTTCGCGAGGAAAAGACAAAATCAAACGGCGAAGGAGATGCGTGGCCTCGTCGTAAGGAGATGCGACGTAATTTGATGATTACAGGAGTTGTTTCGTGTATACTTTCTCCCTGTGTTTTTTTAGATGAAGCTGAGACTTGATATTGCTTGATAATGATGTTTTCAGTTGAACTAAACGAGAAGCACCGTGATGTTGGCGGCTCAGTTTTCTCGCACGTGTTTTGTAAGCAACAAAGTGAAATCGGATCGCGCTCGTTTGTATTGGGTCAGATACTGGAAACCGGTGATAGCAATTACGGGAAAATCTGTTGCATATTGTGCTTTTTCATTGACAAACATTAATTACTGCACGTGAAAGTAGGCTTCACCGGAGTCCTTCTTAAAGAACACTCTTTGTCACGTTTCACACAAACACTTAAATGCGCCGCATGCGATAATAGAAGGATGTTGCACACTCTAACTTGAAAATGCAGTCCTTTATGCGAAGGAATGTGTTTTCGCCTTCTGACCCTCGTGTATTGCGTTACTGTGATTACCGCAATTTGGGGGGGGGGGGGGGGCGAGTGTGACAGCGCGTGTGTCATCGCGATGCGTTTGACCACTGTTTCCTGTTTACAGCAGATTCACGTTGATAAGATCTTCACTGAAACCGGGAAAAAATAATTGTAGGATCTTGACGTTGCAAAAATCACGACAAAATTATGAAAAACGTCGTAGTGGACGGATATAGAAACCCTGTACTCCTGCGGCACTGGCGTGCGCGCGGAGGGGGCCTCACAGTCACTTGAGAAAGGAGGCGGCGCTGGAACGAACCTTTGCCCCTCTGAACCGTGCACGTGCCTATGCACCTAAGTCTATGGATTTTCGTACCGATCGAAAATGCGGCAGCAGCGGCCGGGATCCCGTGACCTTCATGTCACAAGTCGAGCTGCATAACTGTATACGGCGGGTTGGGATGATCCCACCGAAAGTCGTATTACCCAGAGCAAGTGCCGAGAAAGTATTTGATCAAGACGTGCTCGGTGTTACACTCAATAACCGTATATGGTTCGAGTGGCTGGTGCCGATGCTCGTCGACTGCGGACACGATTCGTCTGCTTATGCGAGAAAGGAGAGCAAACCTATTTTAACGGCGGAGCTGTCAAATAGGTTTGATTATCTCTTAAATAGGTCGAGGTTATCTTCCGGGTAGTTTGGAATAGTATATACCTCATCTAAAGTTGGTAAGTATTCAATGGGAAGGAAAGGGCGTGCAAAAATCGAACAAGAAGGAAGTCACCGCACCACAAATGATGAATAACGACTGCAAGGCCGCACAACGGGTGAAAAAAATACGGAAGCTTATAGAATAATAATAATAATAAAACACGCGTGTGACGCTCAGCAAAACATTTTTTTTCAGGTCACGGTCGTTAAGCAGCCTATACAAACAAGCTTCTGCCAGATATATATATAAAAAATTGCAAAAATAAATTTTAATTACACGATGCTTTTGATGCTAACGTCGGGTTCCGAAAAATTCTGGCACGTGTTCAATACAGTAAGCACCACACCACAATCAGTCGTCACCTGATGCTCAGTGCGCCAGTGCGTTAAATGAAGTCTTAGCGCGCAACTTTTCTAGAACTACCAACAAAACCACTCATTTAACCTTTTGATTCCATTGTGATGTCTCCCACTAATAATGATTACAATGGCGGGGTCAAAGTTAGCAAAACCGTGAAGGCGTCGCACCTGTGTGCCACCTAATTATTCCGAGATTTCTCGTAAAGTTATCAAGCTGTTTATCAATAATTTTAGCAAACCTTTTGCAGCAATCTCTTGACAAGATCTGACTTCTCAGTGGCTGAGAGATCGCGAGGAGGGTTCCTCTTCACAAGTCTGGTAACAAACACCCTCGTCTAAATCATCGCTCCATTTCTGTAACTAATATTGTCGCGAACAAAACAAGACCGATAGCCAAGAGTTGACTGGAACCAGAGCAACAAGCGTTCTTTTCTTTTTCACACCCAAAACAAGTATGAACCATAACACTCGTTGTTCAAGGGTGGTATGCGTCATTACTCCCCCCTCCCAAGAAGCATAATCTCGATGCTGTACATGAAGGCAAAAAAAAATAAGAAAGCACACTTAAATAGAAAATTTTCAACGCCCTCGTCGACAATATTCTATATAAGGGTATAATTTGCTCAGGCCAGTTGATATCTGTTCATAGGTATTTTATTGCGCACCACTCAGAAAACGAAGGCTCAAATGGCTAAATACACGAACAGAAGTAGCATGAGGCGTTATCAGTATTGTGACTATTATTATTATTCCTAAGTCATTTTTGTGAACTTTTCTTTTTTTTCGCAACCGCGAAAACGCAATTTTATAAAAGCATCACGTGGCCATCCAATAAATTAAGCTGAAAATTTGTGCTTGTGTTCGTGTATTTCGTCTTGTAAGCGGCACGAAATAACGTAACTATAGTATTCTATGTAAAATCATAGATCATATATTTTGTTTTCAAATCTGATACCTTTTCTTGATAAATTTTTTTCATCACCACAACACGGTTCCCGCAAGACATTGTCTTGCGAAGCTCAACTTTCATGCTTTATTCAGCATCCTCATGCCGTCCCCGATCGTTCATGTTTAGATTACTACGTATTTATATTTTTCGAAAACGTTCGACAAAGTGCTCCCCAACCTGCGCTTTTGAATAAACTATGCAGCTGTGAAATTTGGGTAAATCTAAACTACTTGTATGGCTTGAACGTTTTTTTTTTTTAACAAATTGTTCCCAGTTCGTATCTGCATACTAACCCTCCTCCGAGTCCTGTTTCATCAGGTGTACCACAGTGATCAATATTTGGCCCTCTCCTCAATTTAATCTACATCAATTACTTGCGTTTTCATTTTTCATTTTATATTAAGTTATTTATTTATTTATTTATTTATTTATTTATTTACGTATACTGCCATCTCATTGCGATACATTGCAGAGGTGGGTATAGAAGTTGCTTGACAATCAGGCATAACATGAAACGATTCAGCATGCAAAGGAACGCTATACTGCGTGATTTAACAAGCACATAAAAAAGCCATCAATACAAATGCGCATACAAGAAATCTACATTGCATCAAATAACCTGTGTTTGATGGTTTAAAAAGGCAAAAATATACAAAATGCACACTGCACATTTAGAACTCATGAGGTACATGCGGAATATTTTTTTTTCCGCAAATTGTGCGGAAGGTATCTGGCGAAGCGCGCCGTCAAGTGCCCCATTCCAGAGTTCGACTGGGAGATTTGTGTGCACGATAAAGAACCCCAGGTGGCCAAAATTTCCGGAGCCTTCCACTACGGCGTCTCTCATAATCATATGGTGGTGTTGGGATGTTAAACCCCACACATAAATTAATCAAAGGAAAATGATTAGTTAAAGCTGTTTAAACATGGGCGGAACGAGACAATATTGAAGGGCGATAGCTTCGAGCAGTATGAGGCTTCACAAATGAACTTGGTACCGCGATAACTGATATTATTCATGTACAATCATGTAGAGTGACAAGGCGTTTACACGGGTGTCTATGCGCTATGTGCTTCGAGGGACAAGTTATGTGCGTGTGATGAAAGAGAAAAGCGGCGATCGTATCTGCTATATGAATGACTTTCTTTTTCAAGATTTCAACTTGGCAACGTATCAAGCGAAGTATATATATACGGGGACCAGACAACGGACGCGTACTCAAAGATCAGTTTGATCATGGTTATAGATGCAATTAGCTTGCGTGCAGTCCTTCGTAACATGCTTTAATGTACGGTTTAAATATAATAGTTTTGATTGATTTATATGTCGAGTTTAACGTCCCAAAACCACCATATGATCATGAGAGACGCCGTAGTGGAGGGCTCCGGAAATTTCGACCACCTGGGGTTCTTTAACGTGCGCCCAAATCTGAGCACACAGGCCTACAACATTTCCGCCTCCATAAATAGAATAGTTTCTTAAGGGCCTTCTGGTGAACGCGGTATATGTGTTTCTGCCATTTCAAAGTATGCATGAAAGTCATCCCAAAATATTTTAACTCATCTACGTGTGTAAAATTAGTTTTTCTGTAACCGCAAGGAAAACGTAATGGATTAAGCTTAGTATAAAAATGAGGCAGATCTCACGCATGTCTTGGGTATCGAAGTTATGCGAAGCATGTGCGTGGAAAGACACTGTGTTGTATTTTTTTAATGAGCGAAACGTCACGAAGTGGCGCTAAGGATATGTATAAGTGCCGGCACAGACACTGTACGTACGTTAAACAGCCGCATTCGTTCTATATAACCAGTTGTTTACAGATGCTTAAAATTGCCAGCTGAACGTGTCGCGTGGACTTATTTTTGTGTATGTGTGTGGTGCCGACAGGCGTCGTGTTGTATCAATTCAAGCTGACTTCATGTGGTGAGTGATTCAAACACTTCCTAACTTTCTTACGAATTTTCTTGCATGCTTTTCTCCGCTCTCCAGAATTAGAAATAATTCGCTCCTTACCTTCTCATCCGCTATTCTACGTTATAAGGCTAGCCGTATACATGTAATTACTAATACGTACACCTCACTTGCGACTAAGGACCACCGTTTTATATATTTACCGGATTACATTACTGCTCCAAAACACCAACAAAACAGGACACAGCATTGACGTCAGCGCCAATCTATTCTTTAGCAGCTTTAGCGGCGAAGGCAAGCTTGTGCAGGGACAAAAATCGGATGTATGCATTGAGAAGCAAGGATTGATTTGATATGTTGGGTTTAACGTCCCAAAACCACTCTATGATTATGAGAGACGCCGTAGTGGAGGGCTCTGGAAATTTAGACCACCTGGGGTTCTTTAACGTGCACCCAAATCTGAGCACACGGGCCTACAACATTTCCGGAGAAGCAAGGAAGGCAACGTCATTACCAATCTGGATAGGATAGTAAAGGTGGTGGATGAGTTTTACAGAGAGCTGTACAGAATCTAAAACTAGAATGATATCCTGAGAAACAATAATAGTCCAGAGGAAGTCGACATCATACCAGTAACGACCGGGGAAGTAAGGAAAACACTAGAAGAAATGCAAAGAGGCAAAGACGCTATATTGAGGATAAGGTAAGAGCGAACCTCCTGAAAGATGGCTGAGAAATTGTGTTTGAAAACTGGCCACCTTATGTACGAAGTGTCTTTTGACGGGAAGGGTGCCAGAATCTTGGAAGAGCGCCGACATCATCTTAATCTATGAGAAAGGAGATGTTAAGGACTTCAAAAATTACAGGTCAATCAGCTTACTGTCCGTTCTCTATAAATTATTTACCAAAATAATTGCTAATATAGTTAAGGTGACATAATATAAAGTTCAATCAAGCAAAGGACCAAGCAGCATTTCGTACAGGCTACTCCACAATACATCATACGCACACTGTCAGTCAGATAATAGAAAAATGCGCGGAATACAACCAACCCTTACAAATAGCTTTTATAGACTACGAGAAAAGGCGTTTGACTCAGTCGAGACATCAGCAGCAAAGCAGGCACTACGGAATAAGGGCATCGACGAACCGTAAACATACTGTAAGAAATCTACAGCGGATCCACAGCCACCATATAGTTCTCCATACAGAAAGCGACAGAATCCCAATAAAAAGGGGTGTTAGACGGGGAGACACGATCTCTCCGATGCTATTCGCCGCGTCTTCACAGGAGGTTTTCGGGACCCTATAGATTGGGACGAGTTAGGGAAGAGTTAATGGACAGTATCTTAGCAACCTGAAATTCGCTGAGGACATTGCTTTAATGAGCAACTCAGGGGATTAATTACCGCTCACTATTACTGAACTGGACACGGAAAGCAAAAGAGTAGGTCTCAAAATTAATATGCACAAATCTAAAGTACTGTGCAACAGTCTCGGAAGAAAACAGCACTTTGCGAGTGGTGGAGAGACGCTGGAAGTTGTAAAAGAATATGCTTACTTAGGACAGGTTGTAACCGCGCAGCCGGACCACAAAAGTGAAATAACTCTAGAAGAATAAGGATGGGGTGCATAACATTCGGCAAGCATTCTCAAATCATGAATGAAAATCTGCCACTAACCCTTAAGAAAAAGGTATATAACAACTGCATCTTGCTGGTACCATTACCTTCGAAGCAAAAACCTGGTGGCTTACGAAGAGGGCTCAGCTTAAATTGAGAAGGACGCTGTGAGCGATGGAAAGGAAAATGATAGATGTAATAGAGACAAGAAGAGAGCAGAGTGGGTCAGGGAACAAACCGGTGTTAAGGATATCATAGTTGAAATTCAGAAGAAGAGATGGACATGGGCCGAGCGTGTATACCACGTAGGCAGGATAACCGCTGGTCATTAAAGGTAACTAACTGGCTGGATTCCCAGAGAAGGGAAACGCACGAAGAGGAGACAGATAATTATGTGGGCTGATGAAGTTCGCAGGTATAGCGTGGCAACGGAAAGCAGAAGACCGGATTCCTTGACGGATCATGGGAGAGGCCTTTGTCCTGCAGTGGGCGTAGTCAGGCTGTGATGATGATCAACATTACCAACAGCAAGATAGATATTAGCAACACGAGAAGCGGTGAGCTGATATGAAGCACTCGTGCTCGCGAGTATTGTATACCCCTGGACGCTGCTACATAAATTAATTTAAGCGGATGGTGCTTAACTACACTGGACGTTGACACCACGTGACGGCTGTATTATTAAAGAACGCATATGCAATGTTTATATAATTGGACAGCCAGCACTGCAACCACAATTCACGTGTCACAAAGATTAGCGTCTATTTGAAAAGTAGTTCCGAGACCTGGCATGGCTCTGTGGTAAAATACTTGATCACCACGCAGAATAATGGGGTTCGATTCCTCCTGGGATCCTGACATCTATTCTTTGCATTCATCGGGTGAATGCTGCCTGCCGATATGAGCTTTTTCTTAACGCTCGTGCGTTAAAATTACCTTTGCGTTTTAAAAAAGGTAAACATATTCATGTCTGGTCTCGCCGTTACTGGGTAGATATACAAAGTGTCAATCAGATGCTGCACATACCAGCATACCAGTGGCTCATACCCGCCCGCAAGTATATGCCACTGTCAGACAGAAAGAGTTTGACGACGTATGCGACGCGATTGTGACACTAGACAGATTTAGTTGCGCGTCCGCTGCAATGGACACGGCCTGCCGTTGCAAATGGCTAGTAGGCTGTGCCCGTACGGCTACTGCGGATGCACAAATAAGCCTGTCTATTATCCATGTCCTAACCAGCGAGTCGTATTCGTCAAACCGTGTTATCCTCCCGTACTGATTTTGGTTTACCTCAAGTTAAGGGAGGTGATCACGACAGCACCTTGACGTAGGTGGATGGATAGATAGATAGATAGATAGATAGATAGATAGATGGATAGATAGATAGATAGATAGATAGATAGATAGATAGATAGATAGATAGATAGATAGATAGATAGCTAGATAGATAGATAGATAGATAGATAGATAGATAGATAGATAAACAGACAGAAGTGCCAGAAGTACGCAAAGAAATCTTCCGCATAAAAGAAGTCGAGATTCTTTTCGTTAGATTAGCAGATAGTTGACAGGAATCACTCCAGGTACAGAACAAAAACCCTCATTAAATAAAAACTGGTCCGTACTGATCTAAGTTCAGAATATTCTGCCTGCATAGGCACGTGACGTGTTTTGAGTGACCTTCACGACGTCATCAATATAAATTACAAATAAAAGTGGGCCCTGTACAGAGCCTTAAGGGACACTGGATTTAACTTCAGCGATGTTGGACTTTGCTTCATTAAAAGAAACATATTGATGTCTACGATACAGGTCATCAGCGATCAAAAAAATCAGTGCGTCATTTTTGTCACCTCACAAAGCTTGACAAGAAGTTTACTGTGACAGACCCAGTCAAAAGCTTTCGCTCATTCTACAATTATAGCATTTAGCTGAGCTTGTTTATTTATTTATTTATTTAGTTAGTTAGTTAGTTAGTTAGTTAGTTAGTTAGTTAGTTAGTTAGTTAGTTAGTTAGTTAGTTAGTTAGTTAGTTAGTTAGTTAGTTAGTTAGTTAGTTAGTTAGTTAGTTAGTTAGTTAGTTAGTACATACTGCAAACCATAAATGGTCCATGCAAGAAGGGCACATCACATAAAAAACAGGAACATGCACCATACATACTGCAATTCAATTTACTTACTTCACAATGAATGGGGATCACATAATTTGTTTCAATCAGACACTGTCTGTGGAAAGAAAGAATACATAAAAACATCAGTTCTCGCGAAATGTGGGGTAAGCCAATTGCGATGGTGACGTCGGGTCGGCCTAGTTGATAGGAAAGATAGATACGGTGATGGATCAATGGCGAGTTTATTGTTAAGTAGTAAGAAAACGGAATCAAGCCGTTGTTTGAGTCTGCGCGAAGCAAGTGGCTGAATGCCATTTGCAGTCATTAGTGCAGAGAGGGAATCAGATGGTAAGTATTTGTTGTATATAAAACGAACTGCTTTCTTTGAACTCGTTCAATTTTATCAATATTAAACTTAGTGTAAGGATCCCATACTGTGCTGGCGTATTCTAATTTAGGCCTTACAAAATAACAATCACTATGAAGCTTTACATTTGGAGGGCAGTTAAGCAGTTTATGTCTTAAAAAACCGAGTTTTCGGAGGGCAGCTGAACATACGTTGTCTATGTGGACGTTCCAAGATAAATTGTTAGTTATGGTCAAGCCCAAATAATTTATAGCTAGTGGCCTTTCTCAGGATTGACGGCCCTAGTTGGTAGATTTAGTCTAGCGGATTTTTTTTTTACGTGTAAGACGCATACAGACACCTTTGTCTACGTTGAGGATCATTTCCCATTCATTACACCACTGATATATATCGGAAAGATTTCTGTTAAGTTCATTTTGATCATGAACAGAGTAAATACCACGAAACAAAACACAATCATCGGCAAATAATCTAATTTGTACTGTAGGTGTTATGACATTGACAATATTGTTGATATAAATGAGAAAAAGCAATGACTTCAGTACACTTCCCTGGGGCACACTTGATGAGACATGAAGAGATGGTGAACGGGGGTCATTAATGGCAACAAACTGTGACCGGTTAGTAAGATATTCTGCAATCAAGTTTACGAGAATGTCTGGAAGGCCAATCCGCTTAAGTTTTTAAATCAGTTTATAGTGAGATACTCTATCAAACGCTTTACTGAAATCTAAGAAAATTATGTCAGTTTGCTTATTGTTATCAAGATTTAGTGCAAATGAGTGGATTACTGTAACCAATTGCGGTACTGTTGAATATCCCTTTCTAAACCCATGTTGAAATTGTGTCAAAATGGAATGTTGGTCCAAAAAAATTACTGTTTGGGTGGCAGTTATATGTTCAATTAAGTTACAGCAGGATGACGTTAGAGATATAGGACGATAATTTTGAAGAGAAAGACGGCCCCCTTTTTTCAATACGGGACTAATGCAAGCGGCCTTTGATGACAACAATGAAACACAAAAAATTTTATACAGGAGTTTTACGACATGTTCAGCATACCTTTTTAGAAACATATTTGGCAGATCATCCGGTCCACACGATGTTTTGGACTTCAGGTTTAAAAGCATCGCGAATACGCCAGAGTAAGACACAAAAGATGCTTCAGATAAATGGAACACTTTACCGCTTGGTACGTATGTACTAGAACCAGAAACCACGCTTTGAAAGTACGTATTAGAATGCTCAGCCACCACTTTCTGGTCAGTAATAATCACGCCCTTGATTGCTATTTCGGGCACGGGTTTCTTTTTGTCGGCAATATAATTCCAGAATTTACTTGGGTCAATTTTTTATGAAATTGGGCAGCAGTGTCATAAAGTAGCGATCTTTAGAGGAGCGTACGGCCCGTGCAAGGCTGACCTTGAGGGTTGAAAGAGCACTAGTCTGCGCTTGCTTTTTCCGTAATCACTTTATTTTTCGCTTTAAATTAATAATATCGCGCATAATCCAAGGAATTTGTTTGTAAACCTTCTTACGTTTACACGGAATAAAGTTTTCTGTTCAATGGTGACACATTTCTTTAAATCGGTTCCACATCGTTCCGACCTCTTAAGCATCAAATACAGCAAAACACGAGTACATGTAGTCAATCACAGATACGTCATCTGCTCGTGAGTAATCTTTGAAACAACGAACCGATGATTTTTTATCGCGCGGGCATCAGGTAAGGGGAACGAATACACTAACCAAGTTGTGATCGGACAGGCCCTGTTCCACGTAAACAGTGTGCTGCTCTAGTTCGCGGCTTATAAATACCAAATCAAGAATGTAACTACAGGACCCATGCACACGGGTTGGCTCTTTCACAACTTGCATCGGGTTATGAGTAAGCATGACGTCGAACAAAGCCTCCGTCTCTTTTTGTTCAAGGGCCGTAACATTTTGATTATGTACCGTAACAATGTCATGTGAAAACTAATAACAGTTGTTGGTATTTAACGTCCCAAAACCACCATACGATTGTGAGATATGCCGTTTAGGAGGGCTCCGGCATTTTCGCCTTCGTCCAAAATGCGGCCGCCTCTGCTGGTATTCGATCCCGTGACCTGCGCCACAGGCCTAGAGCCTTAGCCATTATTGGTCAGGGTAGCGGGTCGATGCGAAAACTCGATGAGTTGCGTGATTCCCGAGTAACGTGGTCGAATTAAAACCGTGCTGGTAGGACGAGATCACATGTGATCTCGTCCTGCCAGCATGGAACACACTGCTAACTGAGAATCCTGCAGGATTCTCAGTTAGCAGTGTGTTCGTGTATATAATGTGTTGTGTAAAACACATTGTAAGTTACTATAGTAACTTACATGTTATAATGCCTTGCTTAAGATGATTGTTAGGTAGCGCGTTAAGAAAAAATGTTCGGAATGTCGTCAGGACCAGTGCTTTTCGTTGTGTCAACAATCAACTTGAGGTCATGTAAATGCACACTCATTAGTATGCAATAACAATTTTGTGGAATACTGGGAGGGGCAGAGAGTTAAACGGCGGAGTCATCGGTGAAAACATGTTATTGGGCGCTTTGGAGACGCTTGCAGGCTCAGAATTGGGGTGCCATCGAAAAGTAATGACGAAGTGCTACAGAGTTTTTCAATTTTATTGTTTTCCAGTACCGCGAGAGGGCTTATCATTCAGAACAGTCGACAGGGAGACGTTGTAATGTTTTGCCTCATACATTTTGGCTTTTAATGGTGCGCTTAAAAGACCGACTGAGCCCCGCCGCGGCGGTCTAGTGGCTAAGGTACTCGGCTGCTGACCCGCAGGTCGCGGGTTCGAATCCCGGCTACGCCGGCTGCATTTCCGATGGAGGTGGAAATGTTGTAGGCCCGTGTGCTCAGATTTGGGTGCACGTTAAAGAACCCCAGGTGGTCTAAATTTCCGGAGCCCTCCACTACGGCGTCTCTCATAATCATATGGTGGTTTTGGGACGTTAAACCCCACAAATCAATCAATCAAAAGACCGACTGACTAAGGAATGGTGGCAGCGTTTACGCACACGCTTAACACGGCGCGAGAAGTGAATGATTTCGCGATTGTACAACGAATGACGTCTGTTGCGTTTTACACATTTAGTAGGAACCGCTGCCGCCGGTATTGAACACGTGACCTTCGCGGCAGCAGCAGAGCACGATAGCCAGACTATCGAATTTTGCGTATGTCCTCTTATGATACAGCCGTCACGTCGCTTCAAAGGGCCACTCACCACCCCGCGTTTAAAGACGGGGAGGTGAGTTTCTCCTCTCCTTCATACACACGGTTCATCCTCCTCGCACCTTAGTTCTTGAATGCACGTGAACAGTATCAGCACTAAGCGCTAGAGCCTGTCAGGATTTCACACTTCTCGGCTGCACGCTGTTATCGCCGCTTGCGCAGTTGTAAAAAAACAAGATGAAGTTCAATTGATTGATTGATATGTGGGGTTTTAACGTCCCAAAACCACCATATGCTTATGAGAGACGCCGTAGTGGAGGGCTCCGGAAATTTCGGCCACCTGGGGTTCTTTAACGTGCACCCAAATCTGAGCACACGGGCCTACAACATTTCAAGATGAAGTTTGATCGGTTGATTGTGCACGATGCTCACGCGAGGCAAAGAAGAACGGATGGGCGGCTGCATGGCAAAGCAGTGCAGGAGGCAAATCACTTGTGATACTTCGCGTATATCAATGACTCGAGAGCATGTACGCTCAGACATCACGGGAACTACGGTCTACGTCACAGTAGTGCGCCAAGAAGGACGATAAATACCATAAAAGAATATTGCGCTCTTTTTTTTTATTTTGGGAGCCTGGTGAGTGGCCCTTTAACGATTATATGTGGGGTTTAACGTCCAAAAACCAGCATATGATTATGAGAGAAGCCGTATGTTCGGAAATTTCCACCACCTGGCTGGGTTCTTTAACGTGCATCTAAATCTGAGCACACTGGCCTACAGCATTTTCGCCTCCATCGAAAATGCAGTTGCCGCAGCCGGGATTCAATCCCGCGACCTGCGAGTCAGCAGCCGAGTACCTTGGCCACTAGACCACCGCGGTGGCGCTGCTGGTAACCTGCTATCAGAGCTTGTGTTACGTCCGGTGCATTGCCGGTTCAATGAGGCATCGCTCACTTTTGCGCGCTGTTTTCGTGCGTACCTTCTGTATTTTATTAATGGCTTATGTGCGATTTACTGGCGAGACATTTCATAGCTGAACTATAGCTCACAGAATATGTAAATAGATAGCCACTCCTGCATGTGACTATTCTAGCACACTATATTGTCACTGCTATCGCTGGCGGAAGGCCGGCGCGTGCCCTCGTCTTCGGTGACGGTGAATTCGACACGCTAAGCAACGAGACTGTTCTCTGCTGTTGCCGAAGCGATATTCTCAAAGCTGCTGTCTCGCTGTAGTGGTTTTCCACGATCGCGCAAAGTTGATTTTTGAACTGTTATGCCTTGCGTTTGTTGATTGATGATGATTGATTGATATGTGGGGTTTAACGTCCCAAAACCACCATATGATTATGAGTGACGCCATAGTGGAAGGCTCCGGAAATTTTGACCACCTGGGGTTTTTAAACATGCACCCAAATCTGAGAACACGGGACTACAGCATTTCCGCCTCCATCGGAAATGCAGCCGCCGCAGCCGGGATTCAATCCCGCGACCTGCGAGTCAGCAGCCGAGTACTTTAGCCACTAGACCACCGCGGCGGGACCCTTGTGTTCGTGTACAGTTGTGTCGCTGTTCACAGTGAACAATTAACTGTTATCGGTGCATTTTGCAAGTGCACAATTTGGCTAATAAAACAACTTTACTTCTGCAATCTTTCGTGTCTCTCGCGCACGCAAATATTGGTTCATATGGCGCAACAAAATTGCGTATTTATAACGGCACGTAGAAGGTCGGCAATTACGAAAAATTTCAATTTCGTGCTATGTAGGGCAACGTCACGATGTTGCTACCACTTCCGGTTGTGATGTCATATTGTATTTTTTGTTACTTTCTGTTAGTTGTCCCCTACATACAAATGGGGCCCGCCCGTAGATGACGACGGTGGCAACGAGCCGCCAACTACTGGATACATGGGTTTCTATGGAACTTACGCTACCAGTTTACATATACCTCGCTATAAATGTGTGTCTTTTTTCCCCCTTTCTGGTGGTATTATATTTTGTAGTAGTTCTTCGAAATGAGAAAATAACCCTGCGTAGCACAGCGTATACATGAGACGGCTAGCTGTGACTATAATTATAATTTATATTGTCCTGCAATTATTCTGCAAAATGTTACGGTATGTAACCAACCGTTAATTGAAACAAGTTCTCAAAACACTCTAGAAAATATCTTCTGTATGGTAGGTACCTGCAAAATAACCGAATAGTTCATAATTGTAAAGCTAGCTTTCCTGCTATGCAGTTTTTTCTACTATAAGGGTGGTTAGTTACTTTCTGAAAAAAAAAAGTGTTAAAGTGCAGTTTATTTGCGCTATGCCATTGAAAATGTGGGATCAGCTCTTGGCGTGAATGCGTATAGTAGACGACCCCAAATTTCCTGAGCCCGGGCCGGGTACTGGCCATATTTAATGACACTAGGCTGGGCTCGGGTGGGCCGGAGCATGGTGTTTCAGGGCCGGGCCGGGCCCGGGCCGAAAAAAAAAGGCAGATCTCACGTACAGTGGGAATCGGTGATATGCGAAGCACGAATGAGGAAGGTTGATATGTCGCCTTAAAATCAGCACAACGCTACGAGGTGGACGTAAATTATTCCGAACATGACTTCGTTGTCATGATTATCATGTTTGCGCATGGGATTTCATTATGTACGTCGTCCATTCACGTCACGTAATACAAAACTTGGTACATATGAAGCTAGCGAAATGGCCGCGAGCAGCGGCGTTCGCGAGGGGGGGGGGGGGGAGGCAAACCTACCTCACTCGTCAGCGAGGATGTGATATATATGTGTGACGCTATGATAAATGGCAGACGTGGCCTGGCTCATACGCCGTGTTTATTCATTAAGCACTTCTTCGTTCTCTGCCTCTACCATCAGTCACTGCCTTCCTACGTCACAGGATTCCCCCTCCCCGCAAAAGAATGCGCGAGTTACAAACTAGAAAGCATGAACAAATGGTCTCTCATAATAGGAAAAAAATGTCAGAAAAATGCAGTAGTTCCACGCCACATGAGAGTTACATGAACTTATAAAAAAATTCACAGGAGAGAGTAGCAATCCGGTGATATCTAGTCAAGCTCCGGTGGGCAAGGCTGGCTGTTGTGTTCGGGACAACACAAGCAGAGCTTCAACGTGGAAATTGGTGATGATACAGCAGTTCGTGCGAGTAATGAAGAAGGGTATAACGCCGTGGAACACTCATAGCTCGAGTTTCGCAGACGTCGGGTTCTTTGTCCTGAATGGTACGCATGGAGCACTACCAGTTTGCGTATTCGTTGGCTGACGGGGTGATGTCTTTGCGTTTCCGGGAAACAGGATGTGGTTTTACGCCACTTGTGTCGTTTTGTCCCCTGTTGTTTCAATTGCTGTGATTGTAGGCTCCGTCTTGACCTCTGCTGGAGAAAACTTGTGTGATGTTTATTTTCGGGAAAATGTCTTGAATTTGATGTTTTCTTTCTCTCGAGTCGTCGCTTTGGTTGACCCGTTTGTAAAGGTCTTTCTTTAAGCCATGTGTGTTCTTCTGACGTCTGAAGCTGTCCATGTTGAATGACATGGCGCTTAGCCCGGTTGATTTCATTCTGTTGGCCGTGCTTATGTTGCGAAAAGTGTTGAGGTGGCAGCCCTTCCGGAACAGGACAATGCTTGTTTTGGCAACTTGACGTAGTGTCCAGTTGGTAGCTGTTGCAACGCTTTTCAGGCAGAAAAGGTGGTAGGATGGATTTCACTGGAATAACATCAGAGGCGCCTGCGACAGCATTCATTACGTAGGCTTATGGCGCCTGGCAACCTGTCAGAGTTGATGTTTCCGAGCCTCCAGTGTTTGCACTTTTATGTCGCTGCGCTCTGAACGGTGACACCACAACAGGCGTGGTTTGTTCAGATTTCAGTTTTGAATGTCCGTCTTTCTGTGCAACTAACGATCAGCTGTTCTGACGCATGAATCTGGATAGAAGCTGCAGGGCACGGCTTAGTACCTTCGGAGTTTCGCAGCTCTATCCCGACCGTAGTGGGCGTGTGAGACGTGAGGTGATCGTTTTGAGCGACGAAAAAGCCAAGCGATGGGAAACCAAGAGGTGGGCCAAGTGTGGGAGATGAGAAGTAGGCTGCTCCAATGCGTGAAGATTGATTTTCCCTCTTTGAGTCGTCATGGGGTTGTTCGGTATTTTCCTTATGCGTCAGCTAGTCTACCGTGAACAAGGCGTCCTTATGACACGAATAGCGACCATTAAGAGCCTTAGAATAGCTGCGCGGTAGAAAGCCAGGTGGTGGATCATGTATGCGAGACGAAGCAAGCTGGGCAGCAGTAGGTTGAGCAACGCCTCGTGTCATATGTTGGAGCGGCGATTTTGAAAATGCCGATTTTTGCGCAGAAGAAAAACTTTATGGAAAGATATGTCCGTTAAGGAAAAAGCATGAACTGTTGCGGCTGAGTGGGATTGTCTCCACATGATTGGTAATAAAGAAATCCTTATTGTAGTCGTCAAAACGGGCGACAATCTCTTCTTTGATCTTCTGCCACGATTCATCGTTGTCGAAGATGTGGGTAAGGTGAATTTGAATGCCTCACACACACACACACACACACACACACACACACACACACACACACACACATATATATATATATATATATATATATATATATATATATATATATATATATATATATATATATATATATATGCAGTATAGGAAACAAAACAATAAAATATTTATTTAATCCTAACAGTTTCGGCTGGTGGACCAGCCTTCTTCGGAGGATGTAAGTGAAATGATACAAGTTCCCGTAGCAGAGGGTCACCCTCGCAGTTTAAAGACCCTAAAAAAAAGAGAGAGAGAGAGAAAAAGACAAGCGGGCGAACGAGGTAGCAACAGACAACAAGAAGCAGAAGAAGGAGAGGAACTAGAAAGGAGCGACGGAGAGCCGCCGGAAACGAGCGGGTAATTCTGGTATTGTTACTGGGTATAGGTAAGACGCGCCGCCAGCAGAGGCGACCAAGAAAAACGGAAAAAATGTGAAACATGTTGCCGCTTACTCGCATCCCACACATGGATCGAGTTTAAGTTCACGTGGTTCGGCGGCTGGCCCGTGGCATCGGGCCACACACACACACAAGAAGCATACGACCCGCTCCAGCTTTCGGAATATAATGGCCACGTTGGAAAGCTAATGTGCCCTCTCCCCCTCCCTCCACCTGCCCACTCTTGCAGAAAAATGTACAACCAGTCATACTGAAATAAATAAATGGGTATTCTTGTAAAGGATGAAAATATATAAAAATAAATAATACTAAAAAGTACTGAGAAATGAAAATAAAGTCTAATAATACTAACACAATCCGTTTGGTTCACGTAGCATCGCATTCGTTTAGTTTCGCTATATTGACCAACTTGCGTGTGCGACTTCACGTATGTATAAATAAATTAATTGAGTAATTAAATTCCTGTGTTTCACGAAACGTCGCGGAGACACGTCAGTCGCCCAGGGCTCTCGTTGATTCCGTGGGTAAGTGATCTGAATTTCTTTATAAAGTATGACTCCCGCTGTTCGCGCTCCCCGTGTGTTCTGGAAGCCGGATTGTAGGAGTATGACACTTACGCGTTCGAAAGAGTGACCAGGAAGATTGATATGTTTGGCGCAAGAAGGCTGCAAGAAGGCTGATATGTTTGGCGCAAGAAGGCAGAAGGTACTTTTGACGCAAGAAGGCTGTTCTCAATTCCTGTGCGTGGGTGTCAAATTGCGTGATTTCAGAGCAAATTCTTCTGTATCTGTGGGCTTGAGAGTAAGGAACACCTGTTTTGCAGTGATGGGGGTGACTGCTATGGAAATGCAGATACTGTTGGCGGTCTGTTGGTTTTTTATACAGGGAAGTAGATATGGTGGTGCCACTGAGTGATACAGTGACATCCAGAAAGTGAACACTCTTCTGCGAATACGTGTGCGTGAATGTTATCGAAGGATGCACGGAGTTGAAACCGGAAATGAATTTGGAAAGATTATGTTCACTATCGGCCCACACGAAGAATATATCGTCGAGGAAGCGTCGGTAAAATATAGGTTTGAATGGAGAATTTTCGAGGAAAGGAATCTCTAAAGAGGCCATGAAAATATTTGCGTAATTTGGGGCCATTTTGGTTCCCATGGCAGTTCCGTTTACTTGCAGATAATGGTTTTGGTCGAATTCAAAGTTATTATGTTTAAGTACCAGATTTAGGAGCACCTCTAAAGCGCTTTCGTCGAATTCACTCGTCGATTTACTTTTTCCATAGGCGGCGACTGTGGCGGCGATTCCCTCGGTGTGGGGAATGTTTGTGTACAGTGATGAGACATCCATGGTGACCAAATAGCAATCTAGAGGTACCACAAGTTTTGAGACTTCTCGAAGGAAGTGGCTGGTATCTTTGATGTATGATGGGAATATGGTGGGATGTGCCTAATCAGAGAGTCAATGAAACTAGAAATTTTTTCAGTAGCAGTACCGTTGCTGGAAACTATGGGTCGGCCGGGATTGTTAGTCTTGTGAATTTTGGGTAGTAAATAGAAACGCCCGGGAGACGATTTGCCAGGTGACATCATTTTAAGCATAGGGTAGGTTATCTTCCCACTTTTACGTAATGATATTAGTGAGGCCTTAATAGTACTTTCATACTCCTCTGTCGGATCACAAGGGAGTTGTTTATAGAAATTTTCATCTGCCAGTTGGCTAAGCCCTTCTTTGATGTAGTCAGTCCTGTCGAGTACAACCACAGCACCACCCTTATCAGCTGGTTTAATAACGATGCTCTGGCTGTCACTTAAACTGCGCAAAGCCTCCCGCTCCTCTTTGGACAGATTGTTGCGAATGGGTCGGCGCTTTTCATATTCCCTGATTATATCACCCTGGACGGCTGAAATGTACATGTCTAGATATTTGTCTCTTTGTTCACCTGGAGTCCAAGATTTATCTGAAAATTGATTTTGTTGCGTGCTGCTTCGATCATGAAAATATTCTTTTAGACGCATGGTTCTGGCAAAGTTGTCCAAATCTTGGTAAAGTTTAAACTCATCAATTTTGCCAGAGGCGGGGCAGAAGGTTAGACCTTTTGATAGCAACTTTGTTTGCGCAGGTGTCAAAGATTTGCCGGAAAGGTTAACCACATTGGTGACATCGGTGCTCTTTTGTGGAGATTGATGAGAGGTAACAGGTTGATCTGTATACGTTGTGGGAGGATTGCTGGCGGAGTATCTTAAAGTCGGCCATGCACCGTCTCGCCTCAATTTCTTGTCCTTCTTGCCCTGAATGGTTAATCTCTTTTTTCCTTCGTATTTGGCCAGCTCTTCTGTTTCTGACTGCGTTAAACTTGACTGTTTTAGTCGCGCCTTTTGTTCCTCTTTAAGTTCCGCGGCCTTACGTGTACTGTGTTGTATTACGACCTGTGTAAGCCTAATAGATGCATCTTTTAAGATATTGCTCCATTGCCGGTGCTCTTTTGTGGAGATTGATGAGAGGTAACAGGTTGATCTGTATACGTTGTGGGAGGATTGCTGGCGGAGTATCTTAAAGTCGGCCATGCACCGTCTCGCCTCAATTTCTTGTCCTTCTTGCCCTGAATGGTTAATCTCTTTTTTCCTTCGTATTTGGCCAGCTCTTCTGTTTCTGACTGCGTTAAACTTGACTGTTTTAGTCGCGCCTTTTGTTCCTCTTTAAGTTCCGCGGCCTTACGTGTACTGTGTTGTATTACGACCTGTGTAAGCCTAATAGATGCATCTTTTAAGATATTGCTCCATTGCCGGTGCTCTTTTGTGGAGATTGATAAGAGGTAACAGGTTGATCTGTATACGTTATGGGAGGATTGCTGGCGGAGTATCTTAAAGTCGGCCATGCACCGTCTCGCCTCAATTTCTTGTCCTTCTTGCCCTGAATGGTTAATCTCTTTTTCCTTCGTATTTGGCCTGCTCTTCTGTTTCTGACTGCGTTAAACTTGACTGTTTTAGTCGCGCCTTTTGTTCCTCTTTAAGTTCCGCGGCCTTACGTGTACTGTGTTGTATTACGACCTGTGTAAGCCTAATA
>WOVY01003066.1:0-35000 GCA_013436015.1 Rhipicephalus annulatus
AGCTCTGTCGTCATCATCATCATCATCAGCCTGACTACGTCCCCTGCGGACAAAGCCTCTCCCATGTTCCGCCAGTTAACCCGGTCCTGTGCTTGCTGCTGCCAATTTATACCCGCAAACGTCTTAATCTCATCTGCCCACCTAAACCTTCTATCTCCCCCTAACCCGCTTCCCTTCTCTGGAAATCCATGTAGTTACCCTTAACGACCAGCGGTTTATGCTGTCTACGCGCTACATGCCCAGCCCATGTCCATTTCTTCTTCCTGATTTCAGGATGATATCCTTAACCCCGTTTGTTCCCTAATCCACTCTGCTCTCTTCTTGTCTCTTGAGGTTCCACCTACCATTTTTCTTTCCATTTCTCGCTGCGTCGTCCTCAATTTAAGCTGAACCCTCTTTGTAAGTCTCCAGGTTTCTGCTCTGTACCTAAGTACCGGCAAGATACAGCTGTCATATACCTTCCTCTTGAGGGACAGTGGCAATCTACCTGTCATAATTTGAGAGTGCTTGCCGAAAGTGCTCCACCCCCATTCTTATTCTCTAGTTACTTCATCTTGTGGTTAGGCTCTGCAGTTATTACCTGCCCTAAGTAGACATAGTCTTTTACAACTTCAAGTGCACTATTACCTATCTCGAAGCGCTGCTCCTTTCCGAGGTTGTTGTACATTACTTTCGTTTTCTGCAGATTAATTTTAAAGACCCACCTTTTTGCTCTCCTCGTCTAACTCCGTAATCATGAGTTGCAATTTGTCCCCTGAGTTACTCAGCAATGCATCTCATCGGCGAAGCGCAGGTTACTAAGATATTCTCGATTAACTCTTATCCCTAACTGTTCCCATTCTAGGCTTCTGAAAACCTCCTGTAAGCACACGGTAAATAGCATTGGGGAGATGGTGTCCCCTGCCTTACACCCTTCTTGATTGGTATTCTGTTGCTTTCTTTATGAAGCACTATGGTAGCAGTTGATCCCCTGTAGTTTTCTTCCAGAATGTTTATATATACTTCATCTACGTCCTGATTCCGCAGTGTCTGCATGACGGCTGATATTTCTACTCTGTATAGTTCATAGCTCTGTGCAGAGTGTATTTTCCGTAGTATATTTTGTGTGTTGACTACCATAATGGACGCTTCGTAGCTTCTTGAATCAGATATTGGTAATGGAGTGATGGAGACATCTATTTTATTGAAATTGAGCATTCTATCCTGCTGCTATCTCTTAACCTTGTCGTATATACAAAACTTGTGCAGTGGTAGTATAATCGATGGCTAGCCACCTCAGTGTCAGCTTTTTCAAGATTTAAACAGCCTTCATTATCTTTTTGGTGTACTGAATTATGCGCGAATATGTTATCTTAGTTTTGGGAACATTTGGCATCGCTTTTTTGCAGGACAATAAATCGCCAATAAGATCAAGATCTGTTTTGTTTTTGTTCTTTGTTAGTTTTGGCTCGTCCGCTTCGGTGGAAAAGTCGGTAAGCTGCTCAGCTGCTGACCCGAAGGTAGCGGGTTCGATCCCGGCCTGTAGTGGTCACCTTTTGATAAAGGAGAAATGGTAAGACCCGTGTACGTAGATTTAAGTGCGATAAGTACACCAGGGGGTCAAAATATCCGCAGTCATATCCATTTCGGCATCTCTTATATTCATATGGTGGTTTTGGTACGCAAAACAACCCCAAATAATGTTAATATTAACTTTTGGTGAATTCGCAGAAATCTCAGCATTCAAATTCATATTCAAACAGATGGAGAGGAATCCTTGTCTTTGTTTTTTGCTCTGTTCGGGTGCGCTAAGACGGATGCTGGCCAACTCACCCAGTTGTAAGCTTTAATCTAAGTAACAAGCTTTAAAAAAATCTAAGTTTAGAATTCATAGGCAGGCATGTGTTCAAGTCATGATTGAACATACTGAACTCTAAAGTAACGAAAGAGAACACGAAATGGTCACACATTCGTAAATATCATAATTGATAAAGTAGTATTGAAAACTGGGCAAGTGGTAACGATTGATAGCTGGTCGGCATGAACAGCGCAAAAAACAAAGACAGAGAAAGGAAGGACGCAAGACAGCGCTCGTCTTGTGTCCTTCCTTTTCCCTGTCTTCGTTTTTGTGCTGTTCTCCTCGACCAGTTAATAAAGTAATCGCTGCACAGAAGCACATAGAAGCACATGGAAGTACCTAGTACTACTTGGAATACTAAAGTGAGGGCTGTATATACACTACAGTAAAAAAATACCTCAAAGGCTTTAGTCGCAACCCTGTAATAGGTTACCTCAGTTTACATATTTGCATTTTTGCCCTAAATGTAGCGGTAATGCTAGTTTGTTAAACATTGCTAACATTTTTTAATAAGCAGTTGTAGGATTCCACACCTCACTTGAAAGTGGTTGCCTTGTCATTCGAAAACTATTAGAATGGTATGTTATATGTATTCGTTTTCGATTCGGCATGATCATTATCAATTTTTTGGTTTCAAAATTTAGTATTCGAAGAGCCCTAAATAAACCATTCAAACAGACACGATATATATATCAGTGCTTCACAAAAATTTAATAGAAATGCAGAAATTGTAACTATATGGCGCAAAGCAATAACCATCACCAATTGGCTCAATCTCCACATCTTCTTCCCTTCTTAATGTCTTTAGTGTTAGTAAGTGTTACAAATAGCATCAGTATCCTCTGAATAAATGCTGTTATGATCAGGCTGTGTAGCGAATCTGAAAAACCATGCAAAAGCTACTGTTAGTACACATCACACTCATTTTCATTCACTGCTATCTGGTGTCGCATTTTTGTATTCGTTGATGTCCAATTAGAGTGAGTACTACTCGAGCAGCCAACTGTAGACCTAGACACCTTGGCTAAACTTGGTTAAACATATGCTTTGGGACCAAGTTAAAGTTCTATCAAAGTCAAAGTCGAGCTCCTATCTTCGCCATCCCGGCTTCTTTCATTGCGGTTTTTAAGTAGCTACACAACAGAAGGTTATGTTGTGTATGATACTGAAAATCTTAATAAAAGAAGCTGAAAAGCGGAAGATAAAAGCTTGCGATCAAAAACTCATAAACAAGTTGTCCGTGCTGAAGCTAACGTTTCGACAAGTGGACTTGTCTTCTTCAAGTTTACAGCTGATTAGAATGAACATATTAGGTGAGAATCAACACATCAAAATGAGCTGCAGCCAGGAAGAAAACAAGTCCAGTTTCCAAAACGTCGGCAACTGCAAGCACCCTCTGTTTACGATTTTTTTCACCTCACAATCGTAGTAAGAAAGAAATAACCCGGGAAATGTGAAATGTTACATTGAAGCAGGCCAGTAAATAATTTGTGATGTAGAAGATTGTGCTTAGGATTCACCAAATATCAATAGCTTTTACTTGTACATTTACACGAAGATTAGAATAAGGTTGCCGCAGGTTAACTAGAGGAAACAGCGATGAATGTAAGTTACTAAACAGAATAAGGGCCCGTTTGCATAGAACCAAGGATATTACATAAGGAATAAGCAAGCCGTTTTAATAATCTTGCAGGATTACCGTACACCGATACTGAAATAGGCAATAAAATCTCAGGTCCATGAGTAGGCCTATAATACTAAAAACACTGTTTAGTCAGTCAACGAACAGGAAATATTTCGACATTCACATAGAATCGAGTTAGTGTAGGGGAGGAGGAGCGGGGAGGAGAAAATTAGAGTAGTTTTTTGCGTTATAGTTACTCTGGTGTGTCACGAAACATTATGGACCATCTCCCCGAAGGAAACTCTGATGGGATGCGAAGCAGCGGCGGTGAGCACGGCGTTGATTCGTTTGAAACGGGCGTCAACACGGGTGCTGGGAGAACGGTTTGAAGCGAAACTCAGTGTACAGCGTTTACTCGAGTAAACGTTTATTTGAAATGCAAAGACACGGGGGCGGTTTGAGTTTTGTGGAAGTTTCATCGCAGATAAACGAGCCGGAAGAGTGTTTCCTCTTAACGTGTGGTTGAGCGTTGCGGGCGGTGGAGAGGATGAAGTGAGAACGAAGCGTTTTGTGACAGGGCGGAGAAGCCGGCTGCTGCGGGCGCTGCGGTGAGCGTGTTGCGGTGAGCATGACACAACTGCAGCGAACTGGCAAGGTGGATGGACGTGTTTTTCGAGCGCTCCCGAATGACTGCGCAGATAAGTGTTTTTGCATGTTTTGAGCTTCCTTTTATAAATAATAAGGTAGCAGTGTAAACCCTTATAGCACTTATGACGTTTTACGGCTTTTTGGGAGGGTCAGTCACCAAGTATTTACTTGTGTGTTTTTCTCCTGCCACCCCGTGGTGGAGGTGCACATACACCAAAAGCGCAAATATTTTCAGTAGAACTTAGACTTTTTCTGCCTAGGGCAGGGTTCGTCGTACGCCGTGTTTTGTATTATCCAGCGGGACAATTCATAGGACAATTGTCAAAAAGACATGGTTGAAAAACTGTAAAATGTTCAGGATGCCGGTTGGGTTTGAAAATGGAGGCTAGTGTAGACGCGAGTGCAGAGGAGGCGAACGCGACGTGTAGGCAATGTGAGGTCGAGGAAAAATAGGGAAAATGATGGTTGCCGAGAGCGAACTGCTGATGACAATCGCCGAGCTGGAGACTGTTTTGGCAACAAAGCTAGAAAAAAACGAGGGCTATGGGAGAAAGGCTCAGATCAGCCGAGGAGGCACTAGCGAAGGTGAACAGGAGAGCGGCCGATGGAGACCACGGTAGGGCACCGGCACCGAGAACGGCGGAGAAGAAAAAGAAAACAGGTTCGGAGAAAACAGGTTCAGTCGGTTCAATGGTCGCAAGTCCGAGCTTTAGCGAAGTAGTGGTGGAAGCGGGAGGGGACAAAGCAGCCGACGTCCCAGGTGCAAGTTACCTCCAGGTGTGGGACGCTCTAGCTGAAAAGGCACAGCACGGGATAATCGCCGGGGACTCAAATTTAAAATCAATGCGCAGAAGCAATCAAGGAGAAGGTAAGAGGTGACAAGAGGGTTTCAGTAGGGACGTTCCCAGGACATAAGTCAGCAGCAGTCATGAGGCAAGTGGGTGCAAAACTCACAACTGCATGTGATGAAGAAACCTCGTGATATTTGCGGGTAGTTTAAATGATCTCCAAATGAAGATACGGCTGGACTAGCGACCACACTGGCGAAAGGGGTCGATGACATTCGCGCTATTTCCCCTCGGGTACAGGTAGTAATATTCACGATACCGGAGGTAGCGGTACGTGACGGCAACCTGCAAAGAGCGGTTATCAACGCAAACAAATGATATGACAGATGAGTCGAGAGAAAGGTTTTGAAGTAGTGGAAATAAACAGAGAGGTGCATACGTTGGGTGGTTTTCAACGAGACAGAATTCATTTCGATGGGAGGCTAGGTCATGAGGTAGGTTGGCGACTTGCAGGACGCGCAGTAGCTTTTTTTTGGGGGGGGGGGGGGCACGTGGGCCATATGGACTCCAAGATAGCTAGCAACAAAGAAGACAACCAGGGAGACTATTTGACAGGTGGTATAGGCAGATACGATTCCAAAGAGGCACCAATGTCTAAGACACGTTGAGTCTGGCACAGCAATCGACGTAGGCACGAGAGCCGAGCCAATTCAGATGTAGGGTATATTAACACGCAGGGTGGCAGGAATGGACTGAAGTGGGGAGAGATAGAAGAACATGTAAGGGAAGAAAAGCTGATGGTATATGAGTTTGAAGAAACACATCTTAGGGACATAAAACAGCCACCTCACAATCCTACTATGCATGGGAATATTGTAATAGAACAGAAGGCAGCAGAAAGGGGGTGGTAGTGGGGCATCCATTCATTCATGTACAGACTGGCAAAGGGTAAAACAGGAGTGCAGGGAACATTTATGGCTAAAAGGGAAAGTGGCAGGGCAGATGACGCTCTTGGGTTTTGTATACTTGTGGACCGGGGCAAAAGCCAGAAAGGGGAATCACGAAATGGTACAATGACGCTCTTGGGTTTTGTATACTTGTGGACCGGGGCAAAAGCCAGAAAGGGGAATCACGAAATGGTACAATGCATAGAAAATAACTTTGACGAGTGTCACACAGGTCCCGTTAATTAGGGAGGCAATCGCCGGGCTAATTCCAAGGGCCGAAGTATCGGCCCCCCGAACCGTACCACGAAAGCGTGGACAATTTACAAGTGGTCCTTTCTGGCGCGCCAGCGGACGCCGGCTGTGGCCCAAAGAACAAGTCAGAGCCGAGAGTTCATAAACAAACAAAATTATATTCTCAATAATGGCAGATCAAAAACAATACACAAGAATGCACACTTCACAATAGTTGCATACAATATGTCACCAATCAAACCAATCAAACAACGTACTACACAGTACAATCAGCCACACTCGAAACAACGGACACAGACAACAATACACACTACAATGCAGTCGCATGCATTGAACAACCAAGACACCTAAAGACTAAAGAGATAGAAAACCTATTCAGTCCAAAGTTCTTGGAACAAAAGTCTGGATGATACTCTTCCGAGAATCACTCACTCAAAGTCCAGCGTTGTTGCCGTTCCGCAGCCCCCTGAAGTTTCTCTTCCAGGAAACCTCGCGTCTTCAAATGGCCACTCTCCAAGCTTCAAACTTCTTCGCCGGAAACGCGTCGGCTTCACACACGCAGCTGTTGCCACGCGTCCTCGCTCGATAGCGGTAAACACACACTCTTGCCGGTAGCTCGAGCCTTCACCCCTCAGGTGGAAATCCTCTTCTTCTTCTGCTGCTTTGTCGCTACGGACAAAACCTTCGCCGACTCCACGGCGGAATCCCTACGCGCTCCGGCGCTAACTTCCGTCTTCTCCTGCTCTCTCGTCTCGGCCGCTCGATTAAATACCTTCCGCGGGAGATTCCAGAAGGTTCTCGTCATTTCGTCGGCGCGATATGCAGCGAAGGCTGGGGAGAGGGCGAGACGGTTCGACTGCCCTCCGCGTCGGATGACTCAACTCGGCGTGACCACGCCTCTTTCGTTTTGGAAATTTCGCGGGCTTGCTGGGCCGCCGATGTGCGGTTAGGAGGTTCGTCGGCGAAGCCACGCTTCCGAGGGGAGAGCGCGCGCCCGGGGAGCTTGTTTTCTTTTTTCTCTTTTTCTTTTGACTTCGCTGGCGTCACTCCGGCGTTTCGTCGCGACAATTTGGCGGCACGCCCGTTTTTGAGCGCTAGTTCTGTGACAACGAGCAAGGATAAGAGTGCGAAGTAAATATATTAGGAGATATGAATGTGTATCTAGAAGATATGGATGAATGTACAGGCCCAAAAGGCAGAATGCTAATGGATATGTGTGAAAAGCATGATTTATTCATTGCCCCACGACGGCGGTCTATTGTCTAAGGTACTCGGATGCTGACCCACAGGATGCGGGATCAAATCCCGGCTGCGGTAGCTGCAATTCAGATGGAGGCGGAAATGTTGTAGGCCCGTGCGCTCAGGTTTTGGGGCTCGTTAAAGAATCCCAGGTGGTCGAAATTTCCGGAGCCCTCCACTACGGCGTCCCTCATAATCATATGGTAATTTGGGGACGTTAAACCCCACATATCAATCAATCAATGATTCAATCATTTGCAACAGCACCGAAAAATGCGAATGGCAAATAACATGGAAGGTGGAAAGGCTGCAGTCAACGATAGATTACGCAATGATGTCACATAGGGTGTATGATCGGCTAAGGGTGATGAACATAGATGAATGTGGGTCCGGAAGGTTAGGTAGTAATCACAAACGTATCAAGCTTAGTTTCGGAAGAGAAATGAAAAGGGAAAGGAAGGCATTATGAGCAACCACGCGGTGAAACTTATTCAGAAGGGCAAATAAAAATAGCAACTAATCAGATTGAGAAAATACTCACCCAGGATAGTAAACAGAGGGGACGTACACAAATCTAGCTCGACTGTTTGAGTTAAAGCTTGCTAAGGTACGAGTCAAGTCAACCGGGTAAAAGAGACGGAAACCCAAGAGCTGGCGGGATGAGGAAGTTAAGAGAGCCACGGTAAGTCGTCAAGAAGCATCCAGGGAACTCAGGTATACTAAACAGAGGGGTGAAGCGGAAGATAATGTAAAAAGAAAATGGGATAACTTTTTGAGCTGCAGAAGGGAAGCGTCCGATCTCATTGTGAAAAGATTAGAAGAAAGGGGGCCGAATGCGTGGCGGAAGTAAACAAAAAAGATAGAAAGGTGGCTGCAAAGTTTTCGAACCATCTCGATTTTTTCAGTAATCATACAAGCATGAAACAGAGGTTTACAACTACAGTTCAAGGGGTCAGGCTGGAAGAGCATGAAGCAATGGAATATATAAAAACAATTATGACAGAAAAAATTTAAACACCAAGAAAGCGCTGCATGCACCGTACCAGATGTGGATGGACCAATTAGCGCAGTGGCTCCACTGGGACAACGAGAGTGTGAAAGAACAGAGAAAATGGTTATGAATAGCACATCAGCAGGCCTTGATGGCATCTCATTTATGTTAATAAAGAAACTAGGAGCAAACTCTAAGCAAACATTAGGAGAGGCAGCGAGCAAAGCAATAATGGATGGTGAAGCTCCCAATGGGTGTAAACTAAGCAGGATAACATGATCTAAAAAGTAAAGGGAGACAAAGCCGATATAAACAATTGCCTTCCTATAACAGTGACATCAGTAGTTTACAGGTTGGTGATGCCGATAGTAAAGGAAAGACTGCAGACGCGGGTGGAGAATGAGAGGGTGCTGGGAGAACTACAAAATGGGTTCCGTAAACGAAAGAGGTTGGAGGACAATCTGTTTTCATTGATGCAGTGTATTGAAATAGCGGAAAAAGAATACAGGCCCCTGTGGCTGCCATTTCTAGATATCAAGGGAGCTAACGATAGTGTGATTCAACAAGACTTGTGGGGAATACTGGACACACTAGATGTTAAAGATGGAATAACTCATTTTCGAAAGGATATCTATAAAAGTAACAAGGTAATCATTAAATGGGAAGAATAGGTATATGAACATGTAGAAATACAACGCGGACATTGACAGGGATGTCCCTTGTCACCTTTGTTATTTATGCTGTACCTACACGGGCTAGAAGCCAAATTAGAGGGGAGTCAACTCGGCTTCAGCCTCTCTTTTGTCAAGCAAGGAAAACACATCGAACAGTCATTACCAGCATTGATCTATGCAGATGTTATAGTATTAACAGCCGACAACGAGGAAGATCTGCAGGGATCGATAGACATCTGTGGTAATGAAGGAGATAGGTTAAATTTCAGAAGATAGGTTAAAGTTAAGAAGATAGGTTAAAAAGAAGATAGGTTAAAGTTCAGCGGGGAAAAATTGGAAATCGTGATATTTAGAGATAAAAAAGGCAGTGAGCATAAGATACAGGAAGTCACGCTAGAAATAGTGGATAAATACAAATATTTGGACGTATGAATAAATAACGGGGCTGAGTACCTAAGGTAGCACGAAACATATATAACGACTAAGGGTAACATAAATGCAACTGTAAAGAAAAATAGGGCTCTGTGGAACCACAATAGGCATGACGCTGTGTGAGTAATTTGGAAAGGTGTGGTGATCTGGGACTTGACGTACGGCAATGCGGTATTGTGCATGATGAAGGTTCAAGCAAGATTGGAAATTTAACAACGCGGTATAGGTAGACTTGCTTTGGAAGCACACGGGAATACCCCAAATCAGGAAGTACAGGGTGACATGTGATGGACATCGTTTGAGTGCAGGGAAGCTAGCAGCAAGAGAGTATTTTAGGGGCGATTGAGAAAAATGAGAGAGCAGCGTTGGGCTAGGAATGTTTTCAGTTGCTTGTACATGAAAAATGTTGATACTAAATGAAGAAGGCGAGCTTGAAAATTGTCAAGCAAGTATTTAGACAACAGCAGAATACCAAGCCGAAAGGAAACATCGGTTAAGAAGAAGGTAAAGGAAACAGTGAGGGACATGTGGAAGTTTGTAATGCTTACAAAATAATCACCGGACACCTACCGAACTGTCAAAAAGGAAATTGCCATGGAAACAATCTACGATAATTCAAGGAGTATTTTCATGCTGTTCCGAGGCCATAACGGGAGTATTGTGGACCAAGACATACCGAGCCAAATACGAAGGCACAGACAACGTATGTAGTGCGTGTGGAGAGGAAGAGGAAAGGGCTGAACATTTGATAATATTCTGTAAAGGGTTCCACCCTATAGTTCAAGACAATAGCACGAAATTTTTCAAAGCATTGGGGTTTAGGGACTGTGAAGGCAAAATAGACTTTAAACGGGTATAAATAACCAGGAGGAGGCTAAATGATTGGTGACTACAATCAAGGCATGAATGAAATTCAAACCTCACATGCGTAGCTATATTACTTCACTATATGGCTAGGTGGCGTGAGCCACCGCCTGATCTAAAGGGCACAGCCGGATATATCCATCCATTCATCCATCTATCTATGTGGATGTGCGTGAGAATGACGTCAGTATGCACCTGCCAGTTAAGCGTGAGAGGGTAGCGGGACGTCAACGCGCAGCTGCGGTGTGACCTACTTGGAACCGCTCCCACAGCTGGGGCGAGGGGAGCGCGTTGCAGTGTGTTCGTATGGATGCATGTACTCCCGTTGACAAAATAAGTCGGGACGTGCGAGCGACGACCGCAATCCGATAAAACTGCATTGCCGCGCCATCTGACATGGAGAGTGCACATGCGCAACCTTTCAATTTCGCAGCTATACCTTTTTACTCTCTTGCAGCATACCAGTGATTAGATGTAGCATTTCATGTTAGGCGTCGCTTTTTTTTTTCGTTCCATGACACGCTCAGTTCAACGGGGGCATGGTGGCGGTGAAGTTTATGCGACTCGCTGAGCCCTGAATAAGAGATAGCATATCTTGCCTTAGTGCAGGCCGGTGCCACACACGTCATTAATTCTCTACTCTGCACATTCCCTTTAGTTGAAGCGTACTATGTGATAGTGAAACACGAATGAGTGTATCGAAAACAAAAATGCGTTGAGCCTAAAGAATGCTTCACTTTATTAACATAGTATAACAGAATGCCGGCAGATCACCTACACATGCAACAAAACAAGCGAATGGACTAGAAAAAAAGAAAAAAATTATTTCTGTAAAAGGCGACGTCATGGGTTGACCTTCGAAGAACAAAAAAGAAAAGCAACTTCGGGCGAGCGAAAAATAGCAATGGCAAAACTTATCACCTTTGCTCCCTGCATCCCTTTTGTAACAAAAAATTTAATAGTGCCTGAAGAGACCGTTCACAAAAATTATTTCTGACGTGCTTCTGGGCATAGATTTGTATAACTAGACGGCATAGTCGCCGTCGGACCGAAGGGCCTCCCACTCTTCTTGAATCGCGTTCCATAGTGCGTCCGCCGTTGCCCTGGACGAGTTCCACCTTGACAAACCCACTTCATTTGAGCCAACACATTCTCGATCGGGTTTGCATCCACGCCTTCGAGAGGTCACGGCAAGGTGCGTACGCCATGGTCTTCAAGTATGACAGCCACCTGAAGAGCCATGTGTACGGGGTTTTTGTCCTGCTGGAACATGAAGCAGCTGTCGGAGAAAGGTCCGTCCAGGGCATATGGGAGCATGGTGTCTTGTAGCAAGGAACTGTAGTAGGGCGATGCGAATTTACAATGAATGCGGACAAGTGGCCTTAGCCTATCTTCGCCTATAGAACCCCCCACGGATACTGAACACCGGCCACATGAGAGGACACTCTGAGTGTAATCAGGGTGATTCCTGCAATTTTAACAGAACCAGAATAGGCAAGTAAAAGGTGTAGAAAATTGATAAGGGAATTGTTTTTTTGACGTTCTGATATTTGCAGTGCATTTGTTTCTATATTGACATTGTAGGATATTTTCATTTGTTGAAATAGAGTTAAGAAAACTAGAGAATAATACATGAACAAAAATATTTTGACATATGCAAAGCAGCAAAAGAATGACACCGTGAAAAGCGAACGCGTTGGTTACTTCGAATTCGAGGGCCGCCACACCCTCCTCTGCTGATGCCACCGAGTGGAGCAAGTAAACTCGTCACAAAAAAATACATTTTTACATGCGGAAATATATGTCGCAAGGCCAAGGCCGCCGTGGTCATGCGCATCTGATGGAGCAGTGGAGTTCAGCAAAAAGCGACCACTGAGTTGATTTGGGCTATTGTCTCCCTCACTTACCAAGAAGTGGTGGTTGAGCGTCTTTCCTGTCAGTGTTTTTTTTTCTTCTACCTTTTGCGTTCGGATATTTACACATTATGTTGTACCAACTGGCCCAGCATTCCACTTTATTGAACTACAATTTTAAAATCTTCTTCCTTCCAATGCTTATGGTTCAAAGCGAAGTCCAGGCGTTGTTAGCGCTGTCGCACAGACAGAAAAGCTTTGGCGCCGCGGCAAAATTGTAAATTCCGGCCACCCTCAATCGTCGGCTCCCTGTTCTTGTATAAATATTCAGTGACAGCTCGTCCTGGATTTTCTTGGCGGACAAGAAAGGATCCACGACAGCTGCGGTCACAATCAAAAATTTCGGCCTTGTGCGTCGTGTCTCTTGGCTGTTCAGACCACTTGGCATCCTCAAGTGTTCCATCTTCTGTAAAAGCGCGTATAATCCTGGTGATCCCTGTCTTCCACTCACAGTTCTTCGGGTGATTTCTCTCTGTGGGACACTCTCCACAAAAAGTCTGGCACGATGTATCAGCGATCTTCAATGAGAACACGAGGCGCCATTTCAGTGGAAGAAAGAGCTTTGTCTGGCACTCGACATTTCTACATGTTTAACACGTATCGAGTGACAGCTGAAAAGATCAAAGCGTGTTCATGAATGAGTAGGCGTACTCTGCTTCCTTGCATTTGAAGTATGAGCTCTCTAAACCACGAAAATACAAGAAAGACGCTTAAGATTCGCGCCCAAGAGTAGAACATGGGAATTTCATCGAGATTACTTGGCATCGCCTTCTCCATAATTAGCCTCCACGTGCCATGAGGAAAAGAAAGCCTGTGTGCGTAACATTGAGCACATTTCTTCCACGCAAAATGCGCTGATTTTTCACCCACTATCAACAACGCTTACGTAGACACCAACATCGGAACTTCTGCGAAATGAGTTTTTAACACTAGCGCGTTAAAATTGAGCCGCGTACAATTCACCACCACCGTGCCCCCATTCAACTGAGCGCGTAATGGAATAAAAAAGCGACGCCTAGCCCGAAACGCGACATGCAATCACTGGTACGCTGCAAGAAAGTAAAAAAAGATATGGCTACAAAATTGAAAGTACGCGCATGCGTACTCTTCATGTCAGATGGCGAGGCGATGCAGTTTTATCGGATTGTGGTCGTCGCTCGCACTTCCTGACTTATTTTGTCAACGGATGTACTTACTGCATTACACACGTGAGTCTAAAAGCTACTCCACAACTAAATGTCGCATACAGTTGAGGCAGCCCTTTCAGGACGGGGAGTGGGTAATGGATGCATGACAAAAATTTCACATTTTATGGTCAACATGGGTGAAGAAAAGAACACATGCTGAGAGCCAAGGCGTTATGCTTCAATACGAATTTGATTGTCCGGACATTTTTGCAAGCAGGGGTCGCAATGAACGCCACTGCAAGCTTAAAACAGGTATTATAAAAAGGACCTTCCGATAATTTCATTTCAGGTGCAAGATAATAACTGGTCTTACGTTTTCAGCTGACTGGATATTGTAGTGGATCATATCAATGGGGTGACCGGCGCGTGAGGGGTAGACCGGGAAAAGAGAACGACGAAGACAATTCTGTGTTATAAAAAGAAGATATTTTCACAACAAGAGACGTTAACTTAGATCTTAAGATAGAATTTGAGAATATTTATCCCTCTAACGCAAAGCAAATGCCATTTCAATATTTAAATGATCGGCTGCAGGATTACTTGGCGCATGTGAACTTGAACAACATAATTGCGACCGATGCATCCGTATCAAATGAAAAGGCTGGGGCAGGTATCTTCTCACGTTCCCTTGACTGGTCCTTTTCGGTTAGACTCCCAGATTACACACCAATATTCATGGCAGAATTATTTGCTATTGTACTGGCACTACGGAAACTTCCTTTGGGCGAGTCGGAAGCAGTCGTAATTACAGATTCTTTTTCAGTATGTGCTGCTCTGTCTTCAGGAGCCAACTTAACACTTATGCACATGTTTCGACAACTCATACCGACAAACGTGAAAAAACTGCAGCTCTTATGGGTACCAGGTCATCGTGGCATATATCTCAATGAGATGGCGGATGCACTAGCCACAGTATCTCTTAACGGTCCCATTATCCCGGTTTTGCCTGATACAGCTTACGCGACAGCAATAAGGTTTAGAAACCTCTGTTTGCGTGAATACGACTGCTACTTATTGGATAAATATCGAGATTTCGCACATCTAAGATGCCGCTGGAATAGACAGTGGTGTGCAACACGGCACTTGGAAGTTACTTTTACAAGATTGCGTTGCAGAATTCCTCAACTGAATTATTATTTGCATAAAGTTGGTCTAAAGGCGTCACCTTTATGTCAGACTTGCGAAGAAATGGAAACGATTGATCACTTCTTTTTGTTCTGTCGCCGGTATTCTCATCAGCGGAAAAGATACCTGGTAGCTCCACTTGAAAAATTGGGATTAGAATTAAATGTGGCAGTAATTTTGTCGTTTGGCAGCATTAAATTCGGTTATAGCCACAGGGACGTCTGCTCTGCGGTATTTGAATACATAATTGAAACAAAGCGATTGCCATGTTAATCTGCCTATATATATATATATATATATATATATATATATATATATATATATATATATATATATATATATATATATATACATCATTTTAGACCCACCAGTACCTCTGTCTCAAATCGCATCTGATGGCCTGCATCGTTCCCTGCTCAGATATACTCCTTTTTCGATTTTCGTCTTTTCTTTCTATATTTTTTTTTCAGCCCAAAATTACGTTTCTTTGAAAAACCATTAGCCTTTTAGTTAAGATCCTGCCGCCCGGTTCTTGGCTGATCCCCCCTTTGTGGGTGTGCGCCAGAGTGTGAAGGATCATCATCATCATCATCAAAATGAAGATTCTCGATCGCGTATGGTTCTGGTGGCCGTTTTGTCTCGGTTCGCCAAGGCTCTAGCCGTTGAAGCTTGCTCTCGGGTGTGGCCAAGAATTAAGTAGCTGTTGTTGGTTAATTGGTCTACCATCGTTTCTTATACTGCAATAGTTGTTTGATCAGTGTTTTTTGTGCAGTTCAGACAAGACAAGATGCCCTTATCTTCGCCAGGGCCAGGGACTTTTCTTTGGTCTGCTTCTACGGATCCAAAGGAGGTGCCAGTGGATCTTTTTTTGAGCAACGGAATATCATCGGTTCCAGTGGCTCTAGTCCCGAACAATGACGGCATCATTCGAATGAAAAACCCGAAGATCATTCAGGCGGAATTACTGTCAGTGACGGCCCAATACCAGTCCATAACGGAGGTCCGCCAGTTCGGCAGAGGAGGCATACTGTGCTTTTCGCCAGACCAGTCCTGTGTCCTAGATCTGCTAAAGTGCTCAACGTTTGCATCCCAGCCGGTGAGCGCGTTCATACCTTCTCATTTAGCATGTACCCGAGGTCTAGTGCGTGGCGTCGATGCCAACATGCCACCCTCCGAAGTACTAGAGCTGTTTTCGCCAGCAGGTGCTATTTCTGTCTATCGGTGTGGACGGGTGGTTGATAACAGAAAATACCAACTGAGTCTGTAATTGTGACCTTTGCGGGATCAGTCCTACCATCAGAAATTAAGGCTTGGCCTTTAATTTACAGAGTAGAGCCGCTCTCTCCTCGTCCGCTCCAATGCATAAAGTGCTGGCGTTATGGTCACACAATGAAAGGTTGTAGGTCAGCGGTCAGGTGTAAGGTATGCGGGGAAGGTCACAATTCTAGCGACTGTCTGAGTGATAAAGAAAAGTGTTGCCTGTGTAGCGAAGCTCATGCGGGCGATAGCTCTATTTGTTCGGCAAAGGTACGTCGAACTGCAAATTCTAGAGATAGTAGAACGAAGACGGTGTTCACGGAAGGAAGCAGCACTTGAAATACAAGCACGAACACAAGGCTACGCCGGTGTTACAGCTCGTAATATGCCAACAATGGAAGCACTCTCTGTCCCTATTGCGGAAGCGATTGAGAAGGCAGTGGAGAAGGCAATGGAGCGCATCGCTGGGAATATTTGTGAGTCCTTGGCCCAGATTCTATCGAACCAGATGGCTCAAATGTTGGGTATAGCGGAAAACAACCACAGTGCACCACGTAACATTAGTGACTCCTCGGAGTTTGCAAAGGAGTATGACTCTGCTACGCCACATCAGACTACGGAAGCCCTTCACATTCGTGACTCCCCTAAAATTTCAAAGAAGTATGGCTCCGATACGCCACAGCAACCTATGGTAGCTGCAGATTCAGTAGAGGAAGGTAGCGTATCTCAATGCGAGCTTACCAAGAAAGTGGAGGACTCAGACGAAATGGAGATGGATCCCCGATCGCTAAAGCGCTCGAGATCCCCTTTATACAAAAAGGCATCGCACCTATCGATCCAAAAACCAAAAAGTACAAGAAGAACAACCTGTCTAAAGCTGATTTTCTTAAAGAAAATATTCTAAACAAGGCCATTGCTGAGGCTATTTTAGAGCAAAAATAGGGTCACTTAAAATTCTTCATTGGAACTGCCGATCTATTCACTCTGCAGCAACTGATCTAATATATTTGGCATCGAAATTTTCTCCGGATATAGTTGCACTGCAAGAAACTTGGCTTTCAATGCATCAGTCTTTTCAATTAAATAGATTCAGATCTTTCCGTCTAGACCGTCCATCGAAAGGTGGAGGTTTGGCATTTTTATTAATAATAGAATAAGTCTCAAAGCAAAAATTGCGTATAAGCTCATGTCACCTGAGAGTGAAATTCTCGCCTTAGAAATAACCTTACCAGGCTGCATGCCTTTTTTGGTGGTGAATGCATACTTTCCTAAAGGTGTAATAGATACTCGATGTTTAGACGCTGCAGTGACTTCTAGTTATCAAAATAAAATTCTAATCGGCGATTTCAATTCTCACCATACGTGCTGGGGTTTCCGAACTGATCAATGCGGTAAGAGATTGTGGGAGTGGACAGCGGATAATAACTTGTGTTGCCTGAATTCAAGAACACCCACTTACATTAGTGATAGGTCTCGTTCAGCCTTAGATTTAAGCTTTGTGAGTTCATCACTCACTAGTTTGTCGTGGAGTGCGTGTGATTGTGCAACTAACAGTGATCATTTGCCAATATTATTCGAGATTGCTTGCCAAGTTATAATGTCAGGCTCTCAGACTCGAGTGTTTATTAATTACACCAAATTTAGGAAAGATTTAGAATCTGCTTTGGCAACTCATTCTGAAGAGCAAGAAGATACAAAAGCCATGAGACTAAGTGCACTGATTAAAAGAACATATAAAAATGCAGAATTCGTTGTGGAATCCGCAAAGAGCACAACCCACAGTCCGTGGTGGAACTCGGACTGTGCCCGGGATTTCCGACGAAGAAAGGCAGCTTGGAAAAAACTTATGTATAACCAGTGCCCTCAAAACTGGTCTGATTACAAGTATCACGCTGCAATTTTCAAACGCACGGTCTCTTTAGCTAAGGAACAATGTGATAGAAAACATTATGATCATCTTTCAAAAGCTTGTAACAAAAAGGCACTGTTCAGGTTTATGAGATCACGTAAAATGATGCCATCTCAAAATAATGCAGGGTTTGAGATTATGTCCTTGGAAGAAACAAAGAAATCCTTAGAAACCATGGCTAAAGGCCTGGAGTGTAGATTTACATCAACTAAGCCTTACAATCCACAAAAACCAGGGTCAACGATTGAAGTTACTGAAGTTACAGAGGAAGAGTTAGCACAAGTGATACAAGGTTTGCCCTCGTCAGCTCCTGGTCCGGACGGAATCACAACTGCCATGATAAAAATATTATTCAAATTATCACCATGTGACCTACTAAACACTGTAAATTATTCGTTAAAATATGCCTGGATTCCGTATGAGTGGAAATTAGCTAAAATAGTGCCGATACAAAAAAGACAAGGATTCGGATATGTCATAGAAAACATTCGACCCATTTCTCTTACATCTAATATGGTGAAGCTCATCGAAAGAGTGCTCAATAAAAGAGTTATAATATGGATGGAGGAAAATTCGATATTAAATCCAAATCAAATTGGCTTCAGAACAGATTGTTCAATCTGGTGTGCACACGCAGATTTAGAAAGCCGCATTCAGCTTGCTCGCAAAAAAAGACAACATGCGGCACTAGTGACATTGGCTATAGCTAAGGCATACGATAGTGTAGAACATTCAGTACTATTAGACATATTAGAGAGCCACAATCTCCCAAAATATATATTGGCGTGGGTGAGGGAATTTTTGAGAGGAAGGGAGTTTTATTGCTTTAAGGATGGTTGCGCATCGTCAAAGTGCAAACAAACACGTGGTGTCCCCCAAGGCGCTGTATTATCGCCAGTTCTATTTAACATCCTAATGAGCACTATACCGCATTGCCAGGACGTGAAGGTGTTTGTATATGCTGACGATATTGCATTTTTCACGGCACATAGTGACATATATTCTTTATATCAAACGCTACAGAGATATGTCAATATGCTGGAGAGATGGCTAGATGCAGTCTGCATGACCTTAAATGTAAATAAGAGTGCAGTATTGATATTCCCGTTATCCGATCCCATCTCAATTTCAATATGTTATAAACAAGAGCCCATTCCACAGGTGGAATCTCTTAAATATTTGGGAGTAACTTATAATGCGACCTAAACTGGACTCCTCACATAGAAAGCATGGCATCTAAAGCACAACGCGCCTTAGGAATTCTTCGTAGACTGAGCAGCCGCCGATATGGTCTACGCAGAAGCACAATGGTGATGATCTATAAAATGTATATGCGACCAATCCTAGAATTCGGGTGCGTATTGTTCTCAGGTGGCCCTGCCTATAAAATAAAGCCTCTGGTCATGCTGGAACGAGAAGCCTTGAGATTGTGTCTAGGACTACCGAGGTTTGTAAGAAACAATGTTTTGTATCAGGAAGCACGATTACCTACATTGCCTTGCCGTTTTCGTATCCTAACGGTTCAGACGTTTCTGAAATTTATAGCTATGCGCCAAGACGATCTGAGTATGATTTTATAAATGACCCAGACAGCTTTTTTCTTGCCCATTGGCCACGCTTTCGAACACCTCAAATTGTTTTTGTCCAGAAACAACTAGATAGGTTAAATGTAAAAATTCGAGATGTGATTGCTGCGCAGAATACAAATCAAATTCTTAAGATTGAATTCGATGACATTTTTCCCTCTAAGGCTAAATTACAATCCTATAGGGTATTAAATAGCCGACTACAGGATTATCTTGCACACGCGGAAATGAATAACATTATTGCCACAGATGCTTCAGTATTGGATGAAAAGACAGGTGTAGGTATATACTCACATTCGCTTGACTGGTCTTTTTCATTAAGATTACCGGATTTCACCCCAGTTTTTGAAGCTGAGCTGTTGGCAATAGTTCTAGCGCTGCGAAAGCTACCTTTGAATGCCGCTAATGCGATCATAATAACGGATTCCCTGTCAGTATGTACGTCGATTACGGCGTCAACAAAATCGATGGCCTTAAAGACGCTCCTTATGCTAGTTCCTCCTCAGCTGCAGCTACTGAAATTAGTATGGGTACCCGGTCATTGCGGCTTAGAAGTAAATGAAATCGCCGACTCTCTAGCACGAGCAGCATTGGAAGGGCCAGTACTATCAGTCCTTCCCGAAGTGGCCACTATAACGGCGACAAGATACAGAAAGCTTGCGCTCAGTGCAGACGCTATGGAAGCAATATTGTCAACACCAGAATTTACTCACTTAAGATGTCCATGGAAAAGTCACTGGTGTCCTACAAAACAGTTGGAAACCATAATAACCAGATTTCGATGTCGTGTCCCCCCGTTAAATTTCTATTCACATAGGGCTGGTCTGGCGATATCACCACAATGCATCTTTTGTTCAGAATTGGAAACAATAGAGCACTATTTTTTATCATGTCGCCGATACAAATTGCTTAGGAAAACATTCTTAGCCCTTCCATTCGCTAGCCTACGGTTGAACTTATCTGCAGAAAACATACTTTCCTTCGGTGCTTACGATCTGGGCTTCAGCCACGAGAACGTTTTCTACGCAGTTTACAAGTACCTGAATGAAAGTAAAAGAATTAAGCTTTTAATTGCGTGATTATTAATCATGCAAAAAACTAATAATAATTCCAACGAACACAAGAGCATTGTTTAACTATCCTGATTCTTATTCAAAGTAATGAATAGTTGTCTTATCTGCACGAGTGACAAGCAACTATTGCATTCCATTCATTCTGACTAGGGTGTCTTTATTTTTTTCATTCTTTTTTCTGGTGGGTGGTTTCGATATTAAAAAAAAACTTACCTAATTAAGTAATCGATTCTTGGCCAATCCCCCTGAGTGGGTACGAGCAATGTCTGTGGATTCATCATCATCACCATCATCGTTAGATTGTCTTCGTGCGAGTGGTTCTTATACGTTATATTTGGAGGCAGCGGTGACAACGTTGACCTATCTTGACTTATGGCAGTCGCGATGACAGCAACAGTTGGCCCTTCACAGATGCACCCTACGGAAGACGACACGTCGTCGACGGCCCTGGAACCTTCTGTCCTGACTACGCAGGAAAGCTCGGCACAGGTCACGGGAACCCCAGTCTCATCACACATCCCGCCACCAGCGCCCCATCAGCCTCTTCTGTCGGAGTTTTGATATCCAGGATACGCCAAATCACCCTCAACAGTCAAGTACTGGTGCTAGTCTACCTATACCTGACTGCATGCAAGCCCTTGTTTCACAAGGTGAGGCCGACAGACGAGCCCTTACGCAAGATTTCGAAACTCGCTTCGCTTCCCGCTTACTCTCCTCGAGGTGACCCTCGTCCAACGTGTCCCGACGGCGGATGTCGTCACCGACCTAGCTGCGCGGCTCTCCGTCATTGAGGAGTAGTCTGGCCTTCAGCAACGTGTGTCTACCGCGGTCGAACGAAATGCTCCTCTGTCAGCTAAGCCTCGGTTTTTCGGAGCCAACTTCCACCGCCTACCTTCGATGGTACAACGTCGTGGGCAGCATTTTTGGTGTAGTCCGAGTCCGTTGCTGCCCTGAACGGCTGGACAGTTCAAAATAAAGCTCAGGCGCTCGTTGTGCAGCTCCGTGGCGCCGCGGTTTAAGAACTCGAGTACATCCTGCAAGTCGTCCGCTCGAACTATGAAGCTCTGGTCTCGGCACTGGAAACCAGATTTGGCGACAGTCATCTTCTTCAGCTCTACCTCACACAACTAAAGCACGTCCGACAAGGTCACCGCGACCTTCAAGAGCTCGCAGCTCACATCGACAGCTTGTCCCGCAAGGCTTTGTCGGGTCGCCCTACCGCAACCATGGACGATATTGGTGCTAATACCTTTGTTGATGCCATCAATAACAGAAGCGTCCAGCACTTCGTCCGCCTCGCTCGCCCGATTGACGTACGATCAGCTTTAGCTGTCGCTCTTGAGGTGGAGATACAAGAGCGCTCGCAAGCAGCTGAGAATTCATACCGGAAGCCAACCTACACGGACGCACCATCCCGGACCCAGCATTGGGCTCCTACTTGGCTCCACCATCGTATAGAGGTACTCTGGTGCTACCACTGCCACGATGTTGGGCATTTTGCTCAGATGCCCTCGGGTGACCGAGTACCTGACAAATTCAGCTCCTCCTGTGCAGTCTTCTTCAGGAAACTACAATGCGGGCCATCGAGGGCAGGACCCCGCACGACGGCTGAAGCCCCTCTTCTTTCACTTGGCCCCTTCACCGAGATGCCAAACTCTGCCGGTGAAGCTTGGAGATCTGCCGCAGCACGCTGGAGCACTAGTGGAGACAAGGGCTGCATTCAGTTTTTTAGCGATGAGTTTCTTGTCTGGAAAATTTTATTTGAGCCCTGAGCAGGTCGATCGACCCCGTCTCATCCTAGCAGACGGAGCCACTCTACCTACTCTCGGCGAAGTCTGCCTGAATGTGTGTGCGCTTGGGAAGACAGTGAGACAGCGGTTCCTTGTTGTCCCACACCTGTATGTGCCAGTGATCTTTGGCTGTGATTGGTGCACAGAGCTTGGCATTAGTTTGCAGTTTAACGGCACTAATTCCAACATTTAACTGACATCCACCGCTTCGACGCCGATTCGGGCAAGTCTTGAAACTTCCAATAAAGCTTGCTCTAGGCAGTCGTATTTCCCGTTGAGTCGTGTCATTTACAGAACTGTTGACAACGTGTGCTCCGTGCTCGCAGACAACTACCGCATGATGAAAAGTCTGATCATTAAATTTTCTCCAAAAGTCGGCATTCTAACAACCGGCACGAATACGGTCGTGGGTACGAACAGAAGTGAACAACCTCAAGTTAGCAAACCATCCCTGTTTTTCAGTCCTCTGATTACCGCAACCTCAGTTACCATCCCCTTGTCGTCTGCTGCGCGGGTTCCTGCTTACTGCCCCGACAAGTCCATTGTTGACAAGGACATTCTTGTAGAAAATACCGTTTGTTCCTGGCTTGGAGGCGACTTCGCAATGCCGCGGGCCCTCCATTGCTGTTCCAGCAAAACCTTTGCAGTGCTTGTCTTCAACCTGTCTGACAGTCTCCTGTGCGTGCCGTCAGGCACCATCCTCGGTACCTGTACCTACCTTGAAGCACCGTCTGTCGTAGCAGTGATACAGCCCGTAGCACCTATGCCACCAACTGCATCACCCTTAGACTGGAATGGATTCAACTTCGGCCCCAACTTGACTCCGTCACAAGAAGCTAAGATTCAAGCACTTCTACGGAAATTCCGTGAATGCGTGGCGATGTCACCCAGTGAGCTCGGCCACATTAATTTTGTGCTGCACAGAATCGACACCGGCTCTGAAGTTCCTGTTCGGCATCACCCGCGTCGAGTCTCTGCCTCTGAATGCGCAGAAATCATTATGCAAGTGGATGACATGCTTAAGCGTGGTATATCGCCCTCGTAAAGTCTGTGGTCGTCTCCCGAGTTCTTGTGAGAAAAAAAGATGGCGAAATCCGTTTGTGTTGACTATCGACGGCTAAACAGTGTCACCAAGCCTGACGTGTATCCGCTTCCTTGTCTTGACGATGCCCTTGACCGCCTGCATGGCGCCCGATTTTTTACTGCGCTGGATCTTCTTTCTGGCTATTGGCAGGTGGAACTAGACCCGAATGACGCTGTGAATACCGTCTTTATATGTCCGGATGGCCTATACAAGTTTAACCACCGGCCATTTGGTCTCTTTAACGCCCCTGCTACATTTCAGCGATTAATGGACCATGTTCTTGGGCATCTCAAGTGGTCGATGGCTTTGGTCTATTTAGACCACATAATTGTCTACGCTCCCACGTTTCCCGAACACCTCAGGCGTTTGTAAATAGTCTTACGTGATCTCCAAGACGCTCGCCTTTACTTTAGACCTTCCAAGTGCTTTTTCGGCTTTTCAGAAGTTAGTTACTTGGGGCACGTAGTCACCGCCAAAGGCATCAGCCCAGAACCCACGAAGCTCCAAACCATTGCCTGAATTCCACCTCCCACCACGGCTAAGCAGCTTAAAAGTTTCTTGGGCTTCGCTTCATATTTCAGACGCTTTGTCCCTGACTTCACTTCTCGTGCGGTACCTCTCAACGAGCTACTGAAGAATGAAGTTTGCTGGAAATGGGGACCCGACCAAGAAGCTGCCTTCCGCGACCTCACGATTGCCCTTCAAGCCCTACCGACGCTCGCGCACTATGACTAAAATGCCCCGATGATTCTGCATACCAATGCCAGTGGTCTTGGTCTTGGAGCTGTTATCTTGCAAGTTAACGAGGGTGGGCAGGAGAGACCAGTCGCTTATGCTAGCCGCCGGCTCAGTGAACGAGAGAGACGATACCGCACCTCTGAACTTCAGTGTTTGGTGGTAGTTTGGGCAGTCGAAAATTTCGTCCGTATGTTTATGGTAAAAGCTTCACCGACAACGTCGCCCTTAGCTGGCTTCGAACAAAAAAAAGACCTCAATGCTAAGTTCGCCAGGTGGGCTCTCAAACTGCAAGATTACAGCTTTTCTATTGTCCATCGCAGCGGCGCTCTTCATCAAGACGCTGACTATACCATTCTCGCCACTAGACAGCTTTCATCGACATCTCCCCAGTCTCTGCAGTGCTTGATTTACGAACTACACAGCTACAAGGCGCAGAAATTGTCGATATAACCCGACGACTATCCAGGGCAGTACGCACTCCCAAGCGTCGTCGTGAAAGTTTTTCTGCGTCGTATGTCTTGCGAAAGGGAATTCTTTATCACCGAAATTATCGGGATGGGTCGTGCGTGCCTGTTGTGCCGGTAGCCACGCGACAATTGGTATTATTCATGTGCCACGACGCTCCGACTCCAGTCACCTCGGGCTGCACAAAACGCTGGCACGCATCAAAGAGAGTTTTTGGTGGCGGCGCATGCACAGTGACATTTCCCGCTACATTTTGTCGTGCACAGTCTGTGAAGCACGGAAGGCCACCACAAATCGGCAACCGGTCCCCATGCAACCAATCCCTTCTCCGGAAACACCTTTTCAGATTCTGAGACTTCATAATCTGGGACCGTTTCCACGTACGTTGCGCGGCAACAAGTTCCTCATCGTTGCCACGAGCTATCTCACGAAGTGGACCGAAGTCAGGGTCGTCCCTGGTTCTTCCACTCTGCATGCCCTCACGTTCATCAACGAGTGCATCATTTTTCGACGCGGCACGTCACGCTTGCTCATCACTGATCGTGGCACGGCCTTCACGTCCCGCGCATTCAGAAACCTACTGAACGACCATGAAATTGGGCATGCCACAGCCACTCTTCAGCACCCACAAACGAACGGTCTGGTGGAACGTACAAACCGTACCATAACGGACATACTGCCGTCATACGTGAGTCCCAGTCATAACAACTGGGACGAATACGTCGCCACAGCAAGTCTTCATCCTGAATACATCACAGCAGGAAATCACACGGGAGTCACAGTTCAAGTTCTTCTATGGAAGGATGCTAAGGCTTCAGCAAGAGAGCTTCTTTGGTTTGAACACAACAAAGCGAAACCGTCTGGATGACACCAGTACTTCAGAGCTTCTTCGGAAGCCTCGCTTTAGAGCGCACCTGCTGGCCATAGCGCATCGTCAGGCGAAATTCCGCTCGCCTTCCAACGAGAACTACAGCCCTTTCAAACCAGAAGACCTAGTGCTGGTTTGACGCACCCAGCGTGTTCCACAGCGTTGCCAGAAGCTTTTTCCCCGATATGCCGGCCCATTTCGTGTGGTGAAAGCCCTAGGCCCTGTTACGTTCCGCCTGGAAGTTATTCCTGAACTGGGCACCAAAAGCAGGAACCGTGTTTTTCCCTATCATCCAAGCCAGTTGAAACTTTATGTGCCGCTTGATTTTTGTATTCACGCCTCTTCATCTATTGACTCAGATTTCAGGGGAGAGGGGGTGGCGAATGTAGTGGATCATAGCAATGGGGTGACCGGCGCGTGAGGGGTAGACCGGGAAAAGAGAATGACGAAGAGAGTGTTGTGTTGGATTGTGTTAGAGCGAGTGGTTCTTGTACGTTACAATATGATGATTCAAAGGTATGAAAAAAGAGAGTGAAATTAGTCAAAAGTGGACCTTGTGCTTATTACGTAATACCATGCACGACCTATGTGGACGTATACAAATACTGCCCCATTTCACAAAAGTCATCTGCTATATTGTTTTTTTATGCGAAGCATTTCATTGCGAATTTCGGCGACTTTGAGCGTATCTATCTGTCTATCTGTCTATCTATCTATCTATCTATCTATCTATTCATCTATCTATCTATCTATCGGCCTACGACTTTATTTCTCCTAGCAGTCTCAATGATGGTGTTGCTACCCATCTTGGTATTGCATAACATGACTGTATGACGAGCATAATTGACTAGTCATAGCATCAAAATTATGATAAGCATGTCATGAATGTCATTATATACATTTCATGAACTTGCTGCTGTTGCGGTAGTTTCGTTCACATGACATTTTGCAAAAATGGTATGGTATCACATGACTGTATGGCGAACATAGATGACAGACACCAACGGGGAAATCGTGACATGCAGGTCATGATTCTTTTATTATTTCTAGTCATGACTACACGTAACGCTCATGGTTCGCTCGAGGTCGTTTCGTAGCTTCACATACACCAAATTTGGCATTACGGGACGTGAAAGGATGTCGAAGATACATTACTGGTGCAAACATGATAATCATGAGAAACGTGTCATGTAAGAACACGGCCATACATGCCACGCTCATGATACGCTCGCGGCCATTTCGCTAGCTTCACATATACCAAATGTGGTGTTGCGTGATGTCAATGAATTACGAATGTATATTGCCGCGAGGCGTATGCGGATAGTGTTGCGCATGCCGATACCGCCGGCACGCGGCCTTATCGTGGTCCAGGATGCACCGCGTCTCATCTGCGAAGATGATGGCCCGCACGTCGACCATTCGTTGATAACGAGATAGCGCCAGACGCTACGGCGACTGTATCTCGGATGGTGAACGCGCCTTGCGTTACAGTGGGACATTTCTGTTACCCGACGGCCGTCGAACGCACCTTGCGTTCCAGTGGGACATTTCTGTTACCCGACGGCCGTCGAACGCGCCTTGCGTTCCAGTGGAATATTTATGTTACCCGACGGCCGTCGAACGCGCAGTTCGCCTCCCGCCAAGCCGGTGTGTCTGTTTTCCTTTAGTGGGCGCAAGTCCGCCAAATAAACGGATCTCCTATTTCTACTAACCTCCCGGTCTCCTGTCTTCGGGTTACCCTCACTCTTACGTGACATCTGGTGGAGGTGCGGGGTATGCACAAAAAACGACCTTAAAACAGCCACTGCAGAGAACGAGGACGCTGAAGACACAGATACTCGAAGCAGTCGCCGCCTCCGAAACCTGCCACCTGAGCTGGGACCGCTACCGGACCCCACGCGACCACGAAAGGACGCTTCCACAGCCACCATGAGCACCCCACAATCACCTACCCCTGTCATGCTGCAGCAGCCGCGGGTGCCCCCAACTTTCCATGGTTATGCCGCTGAAGACCCAAAAGAATGGCTCGACCAATTCGAGCGCGTGGCTACCATAAACAGGTGGGATGAAGAAATGAAGCTGCGATACGTTTACTTTTCCCTGGACGGCCCCGCCAAAACGTGGTATGAAAACCATGAGACCACACTGACCACCTGGGAATTTCTGAAGAATGAGTTGCTCAGGACCTTCACCAGCATCATGCGAAAAGAAAGGGCCCAGCTGCTGCTAGAATCGAGGACCCAACAGCCCAATGAGACCCTAAAAGTGTACGTCGAAGAAATGAAACGTCTTTTTAGGCAAGCGGACCAAGACATGACCGAAGACAAAAAGGTCGGATACCTAATGCGAGGGGTGAAGGAGTCGCTTTTTCGCCGGTCTCATAAGGAACCCTCCTAAAACAGTCGCCGAATTTACTGAAGAAGCGCACACCATAGAAAGGACCCTGGACGCCCGGACTCGGCAATACAACCGCCCGTTCCAGCTCAGCTCGCTCTACTCGGAACCAATTCGAGGTGGGCTAACCACCAACGATTTGCGGGAAGCTATTCGTGAAGTGGTTAAGGAAGAACTACGCCGATTGCTACCGCCTACCCCCCAGCCCCCCCAAGGAGCATCTCTCTTGGACATAGTGCGTGATGAAGTCCAGCAGGCGCTTGGCTCTTCATCAGCAACGACTCGAACAGAGGCCGAAGCAATGACTTACGCCGCTGCAGTGAACACTAGGCCACCCCGACGAAACGAGCCCAGTCCTCGACGGTACGCTGCAGCCCCAAGTAGCCGTCCGCCCTTACCCGCCCACCCTACATACGAGAGATGCCCGAGCCAAAGAAAATGCGACACCTGGAGAACTCCCGACGACCGCCCCCTATGCTTTCACTGCGGTGAGGCCGGCCACATTCTTCGGACACTGCCCTTACAGGCGGATGGGACTGCATGGCTTCTCATCTCAGGCACCACGGCCACGCCCTGGACAACGACCTCCGGCAATCGAAGACTACTTGCGCCATACAGAGTACCTGCCCAGCCGTTCTCCATCACCGCCATCCCCACGCTTCACGTCACCGAACCGCAGCAACAACGAACGAAGAAGGTCCCCAAGCCCCCCGTAGGGGAAACTAAAACCAGCAACCTTTGGAGGTGAGGTTGCTTCAAGAGGAAAAGCTGAAGACCCTCCACCGACGACCATATATGACGACAGCACATCATCTACGACGACAATAACGCACAACAACCCAAGCCGCGAGACGAAGCAAAACGAAAGCAACAAGACGAAGCCGTGACCCGAACCCAAAACCAACGCGCAACTCCAGCCCACGTGCCACCGATTTTGAAGTATCTATCGACGGCCACCCGGTAACTGCCTTGATTGACACAGGAGCTGACTACTCGGTCATCAGCGGGCCATTGACAGCACAACTGAAGAAGGTTAAGACGGCTTGGGACGGCCCGCAGATCCGCACAGCGGGAGGCCACCTCCTCACCCCATCGGGGCGATGTACTGCAAGGGTGACATTCGATGGTCACATATACCTTGTCACTTTCTTGGTGCTCCCACAATGCTCCCGTGACGTCATTCTCGGCATGGACTTCTTGACTCAACATCAAGCGGTTATTTACCTGGCGTCCAGATCCATCAAACTTTCCTCGGATGAAGCCATAAATTCATACTCGGCACCACATAATCGCGCAGCCCTCCGTGTGCTCGAGAATGACGTGAGCGTCCCACCCCGATCAACGACGTTAATCCCCGTAACCACTGGTACTGCCGAAAATGCTCATGGCGTCGTCGAAGGTAACATACAACTTTTGCTTGGCCGTGATATCGCAATCGCAAGAGGCATTGCGGACTTCCGGAATGGACAGGGCCCAGTGCTGCTAACAAATTTCAGCCAAGAACACCGTCACCTGGCCAAAGGCACGACCATTGCCTTTCTCGATGAAATCGCGGAAGTCAGTGATACCCTCGCCCCTCTCGAATCCAGCGATCATCACCCCACAGACCCACAACTCGCAGCTGTCATTCGACATTAACCCTTCCTTGCCTCAATGCAAGCAGCAACTGCTCCAGAACCTCCTTCGACGTTATGACGACTGTTTCGCCACAACCTCACAGGTCCGACACACTTCTCTGGCAAAGCATCGAATCATAACACAAGAAGACATCCGCCCTCTCCATCAAAGCCCTTATCGTGTGTCGGCACGTGAACGTCAGGCCATCCGAGAGCAAGTTGATGAAATGTTACACGACGATGTAATTCAGCCATCGAAAAGCCCATGGGCAGCACCAGTCGTCCTTGTCAAAAAGAAAGACGGAAGTCTTCGGTTTTTGCGTCGATTACCGACGGTTGAATAGTGTAACCAAAAAGGACGTGTACCCTTTACCAAGAATCGACGATACCCTAGATCGTCTCAGTGATGCAAGGTACTTCTCGTCCATTGATCTGAAGACAGGGTATTGGCAAATTCAGGTTGATGAAAGAGACCGAGAAAAGACCGCCTTCATCACGCCGGATGAATTGTATGAGTTCAAAGTGATGCCATTTGGACTTTGTTCTGCTCCAGCAACCTTCCAGCGTCTAATGGACACAGTACTGGCAGGTCTCAAGTGGCAAATATGTCTCGTATACCTGGACGATGTGGTCGTCTTCGCCTCCAACTTTAGCGACCACCTGAAAAGGCTCCGGACGGTACTAGACGCAATTAAGTCATCAGGGCTGACACTGAAGCAAGAAAAGTGCCATTTTGCCTATGAAGAACTACAGTTCCTTGGCCATGTTATAAGCAAAGATGGCGTAAGACCAGATCCCGAGAAGACAGCCGCTATCGCACAGTTTCCTCAACCGCAAGATAAGAGAGCAGTGCGCCGATTCTTAGGACTGTGCGCCTATTACCGACGCTTCGTCAAGAACTTCTCACACATTGCTGCCCCTTTGACGCAGCTCACCAAGTCGGACGCCCCTTTCGAATGGAAAGCTGAGCAACGTGAGGCATTCACAGAACTTCAACAACGTTTACAGTCGCCGCCTGTGCTGGGTCACTTTGATGAAAATGCCGAAACTGAGATACATACAGACGCCAGCAGCATCGGCTTAGGTGCCGTTCTCGTTCAGAAGCACAAGGGCTGCGAGCGCGTGATCGCGTATGCAAGCCGCTCACTGTCGAAAGCGGAAGTCAACTATTCCACGTCTGAGAAGGAGTGTCTTGCGATAGTATGGGCCACCTCGAAATTCCGCCCATACTTATATGGCAGACCCTTCAAGGTCGTAACGGACCATCATGCGTTGTGCTGGTTGGCCAGTTTGAAAGACCCTTCTGGCCGCCTCGCTCGATGGAGCCTACGGCTTCAGGAGTTTGACGTGAAGGTAGTCTACACATCTGGTCGTAAGCACTCCGACGCAGACTGCCTCTCAAGAGCCCCTGTCGGCGCACCACCAAGCCATGAATACGACGATGCCTTTCTTGGGCCTATCAGCAGCAGCACCTTTGCATTACATCAGCGCTCAGACCCGATCCTACAACAGTTGATCAACTACATCGAAGGAAAGGCCTCCATACAGCCTGCACTGTTCAAGCGTGGGATATCCTCCTTCTGTGTGCAAAACGGGGTGGTAGTTAAAAAGAACTTCGCACCGAATAAGGCAGCTTACCTTCTTGTCGTCCCAAGCAGCCTCAGAGAAGAAATTTTACAAGCGTTACATGACGAACCCACTGCAGGCCACCTCGGTTTTACACGTACACTCCACAGAATTCAAGAACGATACTACTGGCCCCGTCTTTCCTCAGATGTTGCGCGGTATGTCAAGAGTTGCCGCGAATGTCAGCGCCGGAAGAGACCTCCAACAAAACCAGCTGGATTTCTCAAGCCAATTGAACCCCCGTCGAGACCATTCCAACAGATTGGTATGGACCTGCTTGGACCTTTCCCCACGTCAACATCCGGTAACAAGTGGATTATAGTGGCCACTGATTACCTTACCCGATACGCTGAAGCTAAGGCCCTCCCGAACGGCACAGCCGTAGAAGTTGCCAAATTTTTTGTCGAATCAATTCTCCTCCGTCATGGCGCACCTGAGACACTAATAACAGACAGGGGAACGGCGTTTACGGCTGATCTTACTCAGGCAATCTTACATTACAGTCATACAGATCACCGAAGAACAACTGCGTACCATCCGCAGACAAATGGTCTCACGGAACGCTTGAACAAGACCATTGCCGATATGCTCGCTATGTACGTGGACACAGAACACAAGACCTGGGACTTAATTCTGCCTTACGTGGTCTTCGCCTACAACACCGCGGTGCAGGAGACCACTAAAATGACACCATTTAATCTCGTCCATGGGAGGGATGCCGTTACTACCCTGGACACCATGCTGCCTAATGTCACCGATGAAAACAACCTAGACGTAGCCGCCTACCTTCAGCGCGCAGAAGCCCGGCAGCTTGCTCGTCTGCGCATAAAAGACCAACAGCGAAACGACGCAAGACGCTACAACCTGCGGAGACGCAATTTAACATACAAGCCAGGCGACAAAGTCTGGGTTTGGACGCCCGTTCGCCGCCGAGGACTCAGCGAAAAACTCATGCGCCGTTATTTCGGCCCATACAAAGTCATCCGTCAAGTGGGTGAAGTGGACTATGAAGTGGTCCCTGATGGGGCTAGTTCATCCCAACGACGCCGCGCACGACAAGAAGTGGTACACGTCGCCCGTTTGAAGCCCTATCATGAGCGCTAAAGGAGGCTCCCTGTTTGCATCTCTTGTTTTGTTTATGTGTGCGTGATTCGTGCTTGTTTGCCATTTACTTTCGCACAGGCTGTCCTTTTGTTTTTGTTTTATTTTAAACAAAGCATCGGGTCGATGCTTACGTTGAAGAGGGGAGCAATGCCGCGAGTCGTATTGCGGATAGTGTTGCGCATGCCGATACCGCCGGCACGCGGCCTTATCGTGGTCCAGGATGCACCGCGTCTCATCTGCGAAGATGATGGCCCGCACGTCGACCATTCGTTGATAACGAGATAGCGCCAGACGCTACGGCGACTATATCTCGGATGGTGAACGCGCCTTGCGTTCCAGTGGGACATTTCTGTTACCCGACGGCCGTCGAACGTACCTTGCGTTCCAGTGGGACATTTCTGTTACCCGACGGCCGTCGAACGCGCCTTGCGTTCCAGTGGAATATTTATGTTACCCGACGGCCGTCGAACGCGCAGTTCGCCTCCCGCCAAGCCGGTGTGTCTGTTTTCCTTTAGTGGGCGCAAGTCCGCCAAATAAACGGATCCCGGTCTCCTGTCTTCGGGTTACCCTCACTCTTACGTGACAATATGACTGGTGCAAATAAGATAATCATGATATCTGCGTTATGTGAAACATGACGACATGTTACGCTCATAGTGCACTCGCAGCCATTTCGCTAACTCCAAATATACCAAATTTGGTATCACGTGACGTAAATAGACGACGAAGGTGATTGATAGGTCTAAACACGATAAGTATGATATGCGTGTCATGTAAAACATGACTACATGCTACGTTCATAGCGTGCTCGCGGCTATTTCGCTATATCCACATATACGTGATTCGATATTACGTACTGTGAATGGACGGCGAAGGTAAATGACACGTTCATACATGATAATCTTAATATGCATGTCATCATGACTACATGCTACGCTCATAGTGCGCTCGCAGCCGTCTTGCTAGCTCCGCATGTACCAAATTTGGCATCAGGTGACGTGAATCGATGACGAAGGTAAATGACCCGTCTAAACATGATAATCATGACTCGTAAGTCATGTACGGCATAATTTACCTCCGTCTCGTAACGTTGTGTTGATTTTGAAGTGACCTATCTACGTTCCTCATTCGTGCGTCGCATATCATCGATTCACACTGTAAGTTGGATCTTCAATTTTTATATAGTGCTGTTTTTTATATTTTTTAACATTATAATAACGTTCCCCTACAGCGTTTAGATTGTGGTAGCAGTTTCTGGACTAAAATGTGCATATTCTGTGTGCAGAATATATATATCGAATAAACGCCAATCTACCGTGTCAGCACTTGTCGCGTCTAGTGGAAACGAGGCGAGCAACAGTACAGGGATGATACAAAACACATACCTGTCATTGCCGTTTACTGCGTGCCTTCGGACTGTTCTTCTTCTACCTGCTCCCCTACAGTTCCACCTAGGAGCATATATAGCAGAGAATTTATTGATACACAACGTACTTTTGTAATTTATGTAATGTGAACTTCTTTGTGGCACGTGGTCGCTGACGTGACCATGACACCACGAATGGTTTTCTCCTGCTGTCCTGCGATGAACTTTCGTGGTTGATGATGGTGTTATTCGCGTATTAACTGCAGTATTCGGCCAAATGATGAGACACTTACTACAACCGGCACAGTTATTTCTTTCGTCCAAGCAATCTTTACAAAACTTCTTAAGTTGTTCTAATGATGTATACGAATTGTATTTTTTTAGTGTGCGGGTTTTTACCCTTCAGATTAATATTCATTTTAAATAGCTAAACGCATGTGCACTCGCATATTAATGTACCAAGCATGTGTACACTGTGACCTGCGATAGTGGAGCTAGTATTAACCATAGAACTAGTTTTAGTAGCATAATGTACCAAACTTTCACAGAGCGTCCCACAAGGTAACTTAGGTCACTTTACACTTTCCCAGTTGGCTTAATTTAGAGACTGCTTCATGTAGTATCGTAATCATGGTAGATAACTTGTAACTATGGGCAATCAATTTTATGCGTGTGTGTGAAGACTTCCGTCATAATTCACCAAACTAGGATTGAAGGACTCCATTTAGTAAGGGTGATTCTTTTAGAACTCATCATCTCAGTATGCTGTAGTTTCGTAAAAAATTACAGTATTTTAATAAGCGATTTTAACAAAGTTTTCCGGGAAACTCAAGAAAAATGAAACTTTATGGCCCATCTTTTTTTTTTGGCGTTCAGCACCAAGAATCACGATAGTTATAGCGCGAGAACAGAACGACGACAAAGAGACAAGAAGCACACGAGCGCTTGTCACTTTGTCATCGTTATGTTCTCGCACTATACCTATCGTCATGTCATACCAACTAGCCCAAGCTGCCACACCAAAAATCAATTGAGAAATGTTTAGAACCATGACATTGCCCGAAACACAATAACAGATGGACGCCCCGCGTGCACACATACACATGCCTCAAAGCGACGCTGCACGGCGCATGTGCGCAAGTACAGACTGCGTATTTTTAGCGTTAATGCAACGCGATAAACATATAGTGTCCACAGCTGTTATCACCTTTAAATAACGTGAACACTGCGTGGGACTAGCCATCATTCCTTCTAAATGATTTTGCAGTGTTCCTTATTTTTGTTTATTCTCTTTTTTGCACTTCACATCAAAATATAGCGAGGGCATTAAATTTCCATCCTTTTTGAAGGGTTCGCCGCAAAGCGCATTAAAATGGCATATGTTGTATCAAGAGTACTGGTTAATAAAATATGTCAGTTCTGAAAGAATCACCTCTTACTTAATCATTGCCTGAACGATAACGTTGCGTGTATTCTTTTTAATCAGCATGAAGCAACAGCTGTATTTTTGCACTGCGTAAATAAAACACAGCCTTAGTAGAAAACTCAAACATATTTGCTACGCTTTCCTAAAAAAATAGCTATGTTTGGCAATTCCCACGTT
>WOVY01003066.1:40000-66412 GCA_013436015.1 Rhipicephalus annulatus
ATAAAGGCTGCTGTAGGGGTAATATTGATAGCTGGTCTGTCTGACGCCGCTTTCTCTAGTGCATCAACTATTTCATTTAGAGTTAGGCCTCTAAGCCCCGGCACCCATACTAGTCAAACCTGAATTAAGGGATTCGATACTAAGGAGTTGAATTCGCTTAATGCTTTCGAATCACCGGATGTCGTGAGCGCACTGCAGACCGACAAGGAGTCTTTTATTATTACGGTGGAAGTCATTGACGTTGGCAGTTTTCGAAGGGCCAATAATAAAGCTAGAAATTCGGTTGTAAAGATAGGTAGAAAATCTGGAATTCGTAGGGAATATTACCAGTCTAAAACAGGGCAGAATATACTGATGCCCCTTTTTTCATATTTCTGTGAAGCGTCCGTCGCAATGATGACATTTGCTTGCGTTCCTAGCAGGTAGTCCTGTAAAGTAGCTCTTAACATATTATTCGGAAGGTGTTTAGCACTATTAGAAAAAATTTCATCAAAGTATTGATTGATTTGTGGGGTTTAACGTTCCAAAACCATGATATGATTATGAGTGACGCCGTAGTGGAGGGCACCGAAAATTTCGACCACCTGGGGTTCTTTAACGTGCGCCTAAATCTGAGCCGACGGGCCTACAACATTTCCGCCTCAATCGGAAATGCAGCCGCCGCAGCCGGGATTTGAACCTGCGACCTGCGGGTCAGCAGCCGAGTACCTTAGCCACTAGACCACCGCGGTGGGGCTGTCATCAAAGTATATTTGGAGATAACTTGTTGAGCTACAAATTGGAAGAACCTTCCTAATTTGCGCGGAAAGTGGGTCAAGAAGAAACTGTACAAACTTTACTTGAGGTGTGTGAAATCTAGGCCAATGACAACAAAGAAAGAAACCAGGTTGCGCAATGAAAACTGTTTCTTTACGTCTTAAAGGAGATTCAAATGCCCTTAGGTACGTTTGTACAGCCAATATTCTGAATCTAGTTAATAGTTACGGAATTCTAGCTTCCATAAAAATGTTATTCGCTACAAATTCAGCTATCCCTTAGCACATGCGAAGGGCCTACTTCTCTAGAAGAACAAGAGGACGCAACTTATAGGCAGGTTCCCCGGAGTATAAGGCACATCCAAATTTTAGAAATGGCTTCACATGCATGCGGTACATTGATAATAACGCAGCTCTGCACATTCCTGATCTCTTGTTGCTTATTTTCCGTAATAAGCCGGCTGCCCGAACACCCTTTGCGACATATATTCGATGAAGTTTCGCCATACTAGAGAGGTGTCGTATATTACTCCTAGATATTTAATGATTTGAACTTGACAAATGGTATCAGTTTTGTATGAGAGAGATATGTGTTCTATGTCTTTTATAGGAAATACGAATAATGCACACTTGTTCAGGTTTAAAGAAAGATGAATAACGTCGAGCCAGTTTTTTGTTCCAGGTATGTACAATCGGAGGTTTTGATAGAGAACGTGAATGTCATGAGTTGACGAAAAAAACGCGACATCATCAGCATAGACATACGTCTGAACTTTCTCATTACATGGAATCGAGCTTATAAAAATATTTAATAGCACCAGAGATGGAACAGCACCCGGGGAACTTTTTTTTTCATTTTATAAGCACTTGATGAAATACCGAGGTGCGAACAGTAAAACTTTCTATTTCCTAAAATTCTGTAATCTACACTTCTAAATAATCCGGCAAATTTATTTCTCTCAGATGACTGGCTACCCTATTTTCGACACTACCATGCGCTTTTGTGATGTCCAGGGTAACTAGGGCTGCGTACTGTCCTTGACGTCGTGCCAGATGTATGCGACTCTATAGGTCGATATGTGCTTGCCATATGGAACATCCCTGCCTGAATCCACTTTGACATGAGCGAAAAAACCTTTCTCTGTCTACAAATTTTATTGTGCGAACATGCACTATTCTTTCTATTACTTTGACAAAGCTGGACGTTAGTGCCATCGGTGTGATACTGTCTACAACGTAACCTTCACCTGGGTTTTCTTTTTTTTAAGCAGGTACGATTTTCGCGATTTTTCATTCAAATGAAATCTAAGCTTCTCTTATCGAATAATTCATTACATTGGGTACATCTTTCCGTGACTCATTCAATAAAATTTTCAACATTGCCGAAGTGACTTCGTCCGGGCCTGGGACCTCCCTTGGAAGTTTTCTCATAACATCTTACACTTCCTCCATCGATATTCTGGTGAAACTGTCACCTGATCGTGAGACTACTGACGAGGAATAAAGATTAGTCTAAAATCACTTTTCCGAACCTTGAGGTATGCTTTCCAATGACTGTTTCAATTCCTGAGGTAATAAAACTATAAATTCAGGATTTACTACTTGCAGAATTAGTTTCTTATGTTTCAGAAATCTAAATAGAGCTATTTTGTTATTGCATTTCGAGAGAAAATCAAAACGATTTTCATCATAGTCTGCCTTTGCTTTAGCAACCGTAGGTTCAAATGCACCTGCATTGAATTGATAATCTGAGCAGTTTTTAGGACAATTACTGTGTAATAGCTTCTTTCAGGCAGCTTTTCTGCGCCTGAAATCCCTAGTATAGTTATCGTTCCACCATCGCGACACAGATTTTTGTTCAACTGAGTGAACCTCAAGTTCAGCTTTGCTACACGTCTCCTGTATAACTGAACAAAGGCCCAATACTTTTTGCTTTGTCGATGCTCCTGACAGAATCCATGAAGCTTCGCAAGCTCCTTTTAAAAATACTGTAATTTATGCACGTGAGTCTTCTAGACCTAACAGATATTAGTCGGCATACAATGTCAAGTATCACTGAAATGTGATCACTATTAGTCGCAGTGTCAACAGTCGGCCAAGATGAGATGCGAAGGCCTGATCCCGGAAATGTCAAATCTAAAGATGAGGATGACATCCCTCTGACAAAAGTGGGGATACCTGAGTTACGACAAGTGAGGCTATTACCCTGACACCAGTCCCATAATCGAGAACCACACGAGTCTGTCCTTACGCCCCAAGATGTGTGATGGGAGTTGTGATGGAAGTTCAAGCTTTTGGCGCTAATGTCGATTGCCTTAACATAATATTAGCGCGGATTTTCTCATGTTTTAAACGCCAGTTGACATGCTTCAGTCAAATGTGCAGTCTTCAAATAATTCAGTTGTAATGCATGGTAGTGCAACAGCTGAGCTTACCTGAAGATACTGTCTCAGCTGCGTAATGCGTTGCCATAAGTGCAGCACCAGCACCAGACCCTGTGAATAAACACGCAAAAGAAAGCATTTAGCGACTATGCATGCACCTATTATGATTTCACAGTTAATGCTTGTTGCATTTAGCTATACTCAGGGACAACTTTCTGTGGCAATTAAGGGAAAGCCATGGGGACAGAGCTTTCCCTTCATTGCTCCACGAAGTTCAGTCCTCCGCGAAGTTCAGCACCACTCCCTTTCGAATGCCGGCCGTGTTCAAATAGATTTCCCTTCATTGCTCCGCGAAGTTCAGTCCTCCGCAAAGTTCAGCACGACTCCCTTTCGATTGCCGGCAGTGTTCAAGTAGATTTCCCTTCATTGCTCCGCGAATTTCAGTCCTCCGCGAAGTTCAGCACCACTCCCTTTCGAATGCCGGCCGTGTTCAAATAGATTTCCCTTCATTGCTCCGCGAAGTTCAGTCCTCCGCAAAGTTCAGCAACACTTCCTTCCGAATGCCGGCAGTGTTCAAGTAGATTTCCTTTCATTGCTCCGCGAAGTTCAGTCCTCCGCGAAGTTCAGCACCACTCCCTTTCGATTGCCGGCAGTGTTCAAATAGATTTCCCTTCATTGCTCCGCGAAGTTCAGTCCTCCGCAAAGTTCAGCACGACTCCCTTTCGATTGCCGGCAGTGTTCAAGTAGATTTCCCTTCATTGCTCCGCGAATTTCAGTCCTCCGCGAAGTTCAGCACCACTCCCTTTCGAATGCCGGCCGTGTTCAAATAGATTTCCCTTCATTGCTCCGCGAAGTTCAGTCCTCCGCAAAGTTCAGCAACACTTCCTTCCGAATGCCGGCAGTGTTCAAGTAGATTTCCTTTCATTGCTCCGCGAAGTTCAGTCCTCCGCGAAGTTCAGCACCACTCCCTTTCGATTGCCGGCAGTGTTCAAATAGATTTCCCTTCATTGCTCCGCGAAGTTCACCTTCGCAAAGTTCAGCAACATTCCCTTTCGAATGCCGGCAGTGTTCAAATAGATTTTCTTTCATTGCTCTGTGAAGTTCAGTCCTCCGCGAAGTTTAGCACCACTCCCTTTCGAATGCCGGCCGTGTTCAAATAGATTTCCCTTCATTGCTCCGCGAAGTTCAGTCCTCCGCAAAGTTCAGCACCACTCCCTTTCTATTGCCGGCAGTGTTCAAGTAGATTTCCCTTCATTGCTCCGCGAAGTTCAGTCCTCCGCGAAGTTCAGCACCACTCCCTTTCGAATGCCGGCCGTGTTCAAATAGATTTCCCTTCATTGCTCCGCGAAGTTCAGTCCTCCGCAAAGTTCAGCAACACTTCCTTCCGAATGCCGGCAGTGTTCAAGTAGATTTCCTTTCATTGCTCCGCGAAGTTCAGTCCTCCGCGAAGTTCAGCACCACTCCCTTTCGATTGCCGGCAGTGTTCAAATAGATTTCCCTTCATTGCTCCGCGAAGTTCACCTTCGCAAAGTTCAGCAACATTCCCTTTCGAATGCCGGCAGTGTTCAAATAGATTTTCTTTCATTGCTCCGTGAAGTTCAGTCCTCCGCGAAGTTCAGCACCACTCCCTTTCGAATGCCGGCCGTGTTCAAATAGATTTCCCTTCATTGCTCCACGAAGTTCAGTCCTCCGCGAAGTTCAGCACCACTCCCTTTCGATTGCCGGCAGCGTTCAAGTAGATTTCCCTTCATTGCTCCGCGAAGTTCAGTTCTCCGCGAAGTTCAGCCCCACTCCCTTTCGAATGCCGGCCGTGTTCAAATAGATTTCCCTTCATTGCTCCGCGAAGTTCAGTCCTCCGCAAAGTTCAGCAACACTCCCTTTCGAATGCCGGCCGTGTTCAAATAGATTTCCCTTCATTGCTCCGCGAAGTTCAGTCCTCCGCGAAGTTCAGCACCACTCTCTTTCGAATGCCGGCCGTGTTCAAATAGATTTCCCTTCATTGCTCCGCGAAGTTCAGTCCTCCGCAAAGTTCAGCACCACTCCCTTTCAATTGCCGGCAGTGTTCAAGTAGATTTCCCTTCATTGCTCCGCGAAGTTCAGTCCTCCGCGAAGTTCAGCACCACTCCCTTTCGAATGCCGGCCGTGTTCAAATAGATTTCCCTTCATTGCTCCGCGAAGTTCAGTCCTCCGCAAAGTTCAGCAACACTTCCTTCCGAATGCCGGCAGTGTTCAAGTAGATTTCCTTTCATTGCTCCGCGAAGTTCAGTCCTCCGCGAAGTTCAGCACCACTCCCTTTCGATTGCCGGCAGTGTTCAAATAGATTTCCCTTCATTGCTCCGCGAAGTTCAGTCCTCCGCAAAGTTCAGCACGACTCCCTTTCGATTGCCGGCAGTGTTCAAGTAGATTTCCCTTCATTGCTCCGCGAATTTCAGTCCTCCGCGAAGTTCAGCACCACTCCCTTTCGAATGCCGGCCGTGTTCAAATAGATTTCCCTTCATTGCTCCGCGAAGTTCAGTCCTCCGCAAAGTTCAGCAACACTTCCTTCCGAATGCCGGCAGTGTTCAAGTAGATTTCCTTTCATTGCTCCGCGAAGTTCAGTCCTCCGCGAAGTTCAGCACCACTCCCTTTCTATTGCCGGCAGTGTTCAAATAGATTTCCCTTCATTGCTCCGCGAAGTTCACCTTCGCAAAGTTCAGCAACATTCCCTTTCGAATGCCGGCAGTGTTCAAATAGATTTTCTTTCATTGCTCTGTGAAGTTCAGTCCTCCGCGAAGTTTAGCACCACTCCCTTTCGAATGCCGGCCGTGTTCAAATAGATTTCCCTTCATTGCTCCGCGAAGTTCAGTCCTCCGCAAAGTTCAGCACCACTCCCTTTCTATTGCCGGCAGTGTTCAAGTAGATTTCCCTTCATTGCTCCGCGAAGTTCAGTCCTCCGCGAAGTTCAGCACCACTCCCTTTCGAATGCCGGCCGTGTTCAAATAGATTTCCCTTCATTGCTCCGCGAAGTTCAGTCCTCCGCAAAGTTCAGCAACACTTCCTTCCGAATGCCGGCAGTGTTCAAGTAGATTTCCTTTCATTGCTCCGCGAAGTTCAGTCCTCCGCGAAGTTCAGCACCACTCCCTTTCGATTGCCGGCAGTGTTCAAATAGATTTCCCTTCATTGCTCCGCGAAGTTCAGTCCTCCGCAAAGTTCAGCACGACTCCCTTTCGATTGCCGGCAGTGTTCAAGTAGATTTCCCTTCATTGCTCCGCGAATTTCAGTCCTCCGCAAAGTTCAGCAACACTTCCTTCCGAATGCCGGCAGTGTTCAAATAGATTTCCCTTCATTGCTCCGCGAAGTTCAGTCCTCCGCAAAGTTCAGCACCACTCCCTTTCAATTGCCGGCAGTGTTCAAGTAGATTTCCCTTCATTGCTCCGCGAAGTTCAGTCCTCCGCAAAGTTCAGCAACACTTCCTTCCGAATGCCGGCAGTGTTCAAATAGATTTCCCTTCATTGCTCCGCGAAGTTCAGTCCTCCGCAAAGTTCAGCAACACTTCCTTCCGAATGCCGGCAGTGTTCAAGTAGATTTCCTTTCATTGCTCCACGAAGTTCAGTCCTCCGCGAAGTTCAGCACCACTCCCTTTCGATTGCCGGCAGTGTTCAAATAGATTTCCCTTCATTGCTCCGCGAAGTTCACCTTCGCAAAGTTCAGCAACATTCCCTTTCGAATGCCGGCAGTGTTCAAATAGATTTTCTTTCATTGCTCTGTGAAGTTCAGTCCTCCGCGAAGTTTAGCACCACTCCCTTTCGAATGCCGGCCGTGTTCAAATAGATTTCCCTTCATTGCTCCGCGAAGTTCAGTCCTCCGCAAAGTTCAGCACCACTCCCTTTCTATTGCCGGCAGTGTTGAAGTAGATTTCCGTTCATTGCTCCGCGAAGTTCAGTCCTCCGCGAAGTTCAGCACCACTCCCTTTCGAATGCCGGCCGTGTTCAAATAGATTTCCCTTCATTGCTCCGCGAAGTTCAGTCCTCCGCAAAGTTCAGCAACACTTCCTTCCGAATGCCGGCAGTGTTCAAGTAGATTTCCTTTCATTGCTCCGCGAAGTTCAGTCCTCCGCGAAGTTCAGCACCACTCCCTTTCGATTGCCGGCAGTGTTCAAATAGATTTCCCTTCATTGCTCCGCGAAGTTCAGTCCTCCGCAAAGTTCAGCACTGACTCCCTTTCGAATGCCGGCCGTGTTCAAATAGATTTCCCTTCATTGCTCCGCGAAGTTCAGTCCTCCGCAAAGTTCAGCAAACACTTCCTTCCGAATGCCGGCAGTGTTCAAATAGATTTCCCTTCATTGCTCCGCGAAGTTCAGTCCTCCGCAAAGTTCAGCACCACTCCCTTTCAATTGCCGGCAGTGTTCAAGTAGATTTCCCTTCATTGCTCCGCGAAGTTCAGTCCTCCGCGAAGTTCAGCACCACTCCCTTTCGAATGCCGGCCGTGTTCAAATAGATTTCCCTTCATTGCTCCGCGAAGTTCAGTCCTCCGCAAAGTTCAGCAACACTTCCTTCCGAATGCCGGCAGTGTTCAAGTAGATTTCCTTTCATTGCTCCACGAAGTTCAGTCCTCCGCGAAGTTCAGCACCACTCCCTTTCGAATGCCGGCCGTGTTCAAATAGATTTCCCTTCATTGCTCCGCGAAGTTCAGTCCTCCGCAAAGTTCAGCACGACTCTCTTTCGATTGCCGGCAGTGTTCAAGTAGATTTCCCTTCATTGCTCCGCGAATTTCAGTCCTCCGCGAAGTTCAGCACCACTCCCTTTCGAATGCCGGCCGTGTTCAAATAGATTTCCCTTCATTGCTCCGCGAAGTTCAGTCCTCCGCAAAGTTCAGCAACACTTCCTTCCGAATGCCGGCAGTGTTCAAGTAGATTTCCTTTCATTGCTCCGCGAAGTTCAGTCCTCCGCGAAGTTCAGCACCACTCCCTTTCGATTGCCGGCAGTGTTCAAATAGATTTCCCTTCATTGCTCCGCGAAGTTCAGTCCTCCGCAAAGTTCAGCAACACTTCCTTCCGAATGCCGGCAGTGTTCAAGTAGATTTCCTTTCATTGCTCCGCGAAGTTCAGTCCTCCGCGAAGTTCAGCACCACTCCCTTTCGATTGCCGGCAGTGTTCAAATAGATTTCCCTTCATTGCTCCGCGAAGTTCACCTTCGCAAAGTTCAGCAACATTCCCTTTCGAATGCCGGCAGTGTTCAAATAGATTTTCTTTCATTGCTCCGTGAAGTTCAGTCCTCCGCGAAGTTCAGCACCACTCCCTTTCGAATGCCGGCCGTGTTCAAATAGATTTCCCTTCATTGCTCCACGAAGTTCAGTCCTCCGCGAAGTTCAGCACCACTCCCTTTCGATTGCCGGCAGCGTTCAAGTAGATTTCCCTTCATTGCTCCGCGAAGTTCAGTTCTCCGCGAAGTTCAGCCCCACTCCCTTTCGAATGCCGGCCGTGTTCAAATAGATTTCCCTTCATTGCTCCGCGAAGTTCAGTCCTCCGCAAAGTTCAGCAACACTCCCTTTCGAATGCCGGCCGTGTTCAAATAGATTTCCCTTCATTGCTCCGCGAAGTTCAGTCCTCCGCGAAGTTCAGCACCACTCTCTTTCGAATGCCGGCCGTGTTCAAATAGATTTCCCTTCATTGCTCCGCGAAGTTCAGTCCTCCGCAAAGTTCAGCACCACTCCCTTTCAATTGCCGGCAGCGTTCAAGTAGATTTCCCTTCATTGCTCCGCGAAGTTCAGTCCTCCGCGAAGTTCAGCACCACTCCCTTTCGAATGCCGGCCGTGTTCAAATAGATTTCCCTTCATTGCTCCGCGAAGTTCAGTCCTCCGCAAAGTTCAGCAACACTTCCTTCCGAATGCCGGCAGTGTTCAAGTAGATTTCCTTTCATTGCTCCGCGAAGTTCAGTCCTCCGCGAAGTTCAGCACCACTCCCTTTCGATTGCCGGCAGTGTTCAAATAGATTTCCCTTCATTGCTCCGCGAAGTTCAGTCCTCCGCGAAGTTCAGCACCACTCCCTTTCGATTGCCGGCAGCGTTCAAGTAGATTTCCCTTCATTGCTCCGCGAAGTTCAGTCCTCCGCGAAGTTCAGCCCCACTCCCTTTCGAATGCCGGCCGTGTTCAAATAGATTTCCCTTCATTGCTCCGCGAAGTTCAGTCCTCCGCAAAGTTCAGCAACACTTCCTTCCGAATGCCGGCAGTGTTCAAGTAGATTTCCTTTCATTGCTCCGCGAAGTTCAGTCCTCCGCGAAGTTCAGCACCACTCCCTTTCGATTGCCGGCAGTGTTCAAATAGATTTCCCTTCATTGCTCCGCGAAGTTCAGTCCTCCGCAAAGTTCAGCACGACTCCCTTTCGAATGCCGGCCGTGTTCAAATAGATTTCCCTTCATTGCTCCGCGAAGTTCAGTCCTCCGCAAAGTTCAGCAACACTTCCTTCCGAATGCCGGCAGTGTTCAAATAGATTTCCCTTCATTGCTCCGCGAAGTTCAGTCCTCCGCAAAGTTCAGCACCACTCCCTTTCAATTGCCGGCAGTGTTCAAGTAGATTTCCCTTCATTGCTCCGCGAAGTTCAGTCCTCCGCGAAGTTCAGCACCACTCCCTTTCGAATGCCGGCCGTGTTCAAATAGATTTCCCTTCATTGCTCCGCGAAGTTCAGTCCTCCGCAAAGTTCAGCACCACTCCCTTTCGATTGCCGGCAGCGTTCAAGTAGATTTCCCTTCATTGCTCCGCGAAGTTCAGTTCTCCGCGAAGTTCAGCCCCACTCCCTTTCGAATGCCGGCCGTGTTCAAATAGATTTCCCTTCATTGCTCCGCGAAGTTCAGTCCTCCGCAAAGTTCAGCAACACTCCCTTTCGAATGCCGGCCGTGTTCAAATAGATTTCCCTTCATTGCTCCGCGAAGTTCAGTCCTCCGCGAAGTTCAGCACCACTCTCTTTCGAATGCCGGCCGTGTTCAAATAGATTTCCCTTCATTGCTCCGCGAAGTTCAGTCCTCCGCAAAGTTCAGCACCACTCCCTTTCAATTGCCGGCAGTGTTCAAGTAGATTTCCCTTCATTGCTCCGCGAAGTTCAGTCCTCCGCGAAGTTCAGCACCACTCCCTTTCGAATGCCGGCCGTGTTCAAATAGATTTCCCTTCATTGCTCCGCGAAGTTCAGTCCTCCGCAAAGTTCAGCAACACTTCCTTCCGAATGCCGGCAGTGTTCAAGTAGATTTCCTTTCATTGCTCCGCGAAGTTCAGTCCTCCGCGAAGTTCAGCACCACTCCCTTTCGATTGCCGGCAGTGTTCAAATAGATTTCCCTTCATTGCTCCGCGAAGTTCAGTCCTCCGCGAAGTTCAGCACCACTCCCTTTCGATTGCCGGCAGCGTTCAAGTAGATTTCCCTTCATTGCTCCGCGAAGTTCAGTCCTCCGCGAAGTTCAGCCCCACTCCCTTTCGAATGCCGGCCGTGTTCAAATAGATTTCCCTTCATTGCTCCGCGAAGTTCAGTCCTCCGCAAAGTTCAGCAACACTTCCTTCCGAATGCCGGCAGTGTTCAAGTAGATTTCCTTTCATTGCTCCGCGAAGTTCAGTCCTCCGCGAAGTTCAGCACCACTCCCTTTCGATTGCCGGCAGTGTTCAAATAGATTTCCCTTCATTGCTCCGCGAAGTTCAGTCCTCCGCAAAGTTCAGCACGACTCCCTTTCGAATGCCGGCCGTGTTCAAATAGATTTCCCTTCATTGCTCCGCGAAGTTCAGTCCTCCGCAAAGTTCAGCAACACTTCCTTCCGAATGCCGGCAGTGTTCAAATAGATTTCCCTTCATTGCTCCGCGAAGTTCAGTCCTCCGCAAAGTTCAGCACCACTCCCTTTCAATTGCCGGCAGTGTTCAAGTAGATTTCCCTTCATTGCTCCGCGAAGTTCAGTCCTCCGCGAAGTTCAGCACCACTCCCTTTCGAATGCCGGCCGTGTTCAAATAGATTTCCCTTCATTGCTCCGCGAAGTTCAGTCCTCCACAAAGTTCAGCAACACTTCCTTCCGAATGCCGGCAGTGTTCAAGTAGATTTCCTTTCATTGCTCCACGAAGTTCAGTCCTCCGCGAAGTTCAGCACCACTCCCTTTCGAATGCCGGCCGTGTTCAAATAGATTTCCCTTCATTGCTCCGCGAAGTTCAGTCCTCCGCAAAGTTCAGCACGACTCCCTTTCGATTGCCGGCAGTGTTCAAGTAGATTTCCCTTCATTGCTCCGCGAATTTCAGTCCTCCGCGAAGTTCAGCACCACTCCCTTTCGAATGCCGGCCGTGTTCAAATAGATTTCCCTTCATTGCTCCGCGAAGTTCAGTCCTCCGCAAAGTTCAGCAACACTTCCTTCCGAATGCCGGCAGTGTTCAAGTAGATTTCCTTTCATTGCTCCGCGAAGTTCAGTCCTCCGCGAAGTTCAGCACCACTCCCTTTCGATTGCCGGCAGTGTTCAAATAGATTTCCCTTCATTGCTCCGCGAAGTTCACCTTCGCAAAGTTCAGCAACATTCCCTTTCGAATGCCGGCAGTGTTCAAATAGATTTTCTTTCATTGCTCTGTGAAGTTCAGTCCTCCGCGAAGTTTAGCACCACTCCCTTTCGAATGCCGGCCGTGTTCAAATAGATTTCCCTTCATTGCTCCGCGAAGTTCAGTCCTCCGCAAAGTTCAGCACCACTCCCTTTCTATTGCCGGCAGTGTTCAAGTAGATTTCCCTTCATTGCTCCGCGAAGTTCAGTCCTCCGCGAAGTTCAGCACCACTCCCTTTCGAATGCCGGCCGTATTCAAATAGATTTCCCTTCATTGCTCCGCGAAGTTCAGTCCTCCGCAAAGTTCAGCAACACTTCCTTCCGAATGCCGGCAGTGTTCAAGTAGATTTCCTTTCATTGCTCCGCGAAGTTCAGTCCTCCGCGAAGTTCAGCACCACTCCCTTTCGATTGCCGGCAGTGTTCAAATAGATTTCCCTTCATTGCTCCGCGAAGTTCACCTTCGCAAAGTTCAGCAACATTCCCTTTCGAATGCCGGCAGTGTTCAAATAGATTTTCTTTCATTGCTCCGTGAAGTTCAGTCCTCCGCGAAGTTCAGCACCACTCCCTTTCGAATGCCGGCCGTGTTCAAATAGATTTCCCTTCATTGCTCCACGAAGTTCAGTCCTCCGCGAAGTTCAGCACCACTCCCTTTCGATTGCCGGCAGCGTTCAAGTAGATTTCCCTTCATTGCTCCGCGAAGTTCAGTTCTCCGCGAAGTTCAGCCCCACTCCCTTTCGAATGCCGGCCGTGTTCAAATAGATTTCCCTTCATTGCTCCGCGAAGTTCAGTCCTCCGCAAAGTTCAGCAACACTCCCTTTCGAATGCCGGCCGTGTTCAAATAGATTTCCCTTCATTGCTCCGCGAAGTTCAGTCCTCCGCGAAGTTCAGCACCACTCTCTTTCGAATGCCGGCCGTGTTCAAATAGATTTCCCTTCATTGCTCCGCGAAGTTCAGTCCTCCGCAAAGTTCAGCACCACTCCCTTTCAATTGCCGGCAGTGTTCAAGTAGATTTCCCTTCATTGCTCCGCGAAGTTCAGTCCTCCGCGAAGTTCAGCACCACTCCCTTTCGAATGCCGGCCGTGTTCAAATAGATTTCCCTTCATTGCTCCGCGAAGTTCAGTCCTCCGCAAAGTTCAGCAACACTTCCTTCCGAATGCCGGCAGTGTTCAAGTAGATTTCCTTTCATTGCTCCGCGAAGTTCAGTCCTCCGCGAAGTTCAGCACCACTCCCTTTCGATTGCCGGCAGTGTTCAAATAGATTTCCCTTCATTGCTCCGCGAAGTTCAGTCCTCCGCGAAGTTCAGCACCACTCCCTTTCGATTGCCGGCAGCGTTCAAGTAGATTTCCCTTCATTGCTCCGCGAAGTTCAGTCCTCCGCGAAGTTCAGCCCCACTCCCTTTCGAATGCCGGCCGTGTTCAAATAGATTTCCCTTCATTGCTCCGCGAAGTTCAGTCCTCCGCAAAGTTCAGCAAAACTCTCTTTCGAATGCCGGCAGTGTTCAAGTAGATTTTCTTTCATTGCTCCGTGAAGTTCAGTCCTCCGCGAAGTTTAGCACCACTCCCTTTCGAATGCCGGCCGTGTTCAAATAGATTTCCCTTCATTGCTCCGCGAAGTTCAGTCCTCCGCAAAGTTCAGCACCACTCCCTTTCGAATGCCGGCCGTGTTCAAATAGATTTCCCTTCATTGCTCCGCGAAGTTCAGTCCTCCGCAAAGTTCAGCACCACTCACTTTCGAATGCCGGCAGTGTTCAAGTAGATTTTCTTTCATTGCTCCGTGAAGTTCAGTCCTCCGCGAAGTTTAGCACCACTCCCTTTCGAATGCCGGCCGTGTTCAAATAGATTTCCCTTCATTGCTCCGCGAAGTTCAGTCCTCCGCAAAGTTCAGCACCACTCCCTTTCGAATGCCGGCAGTGCTCAAGTAGATTTCCCTTCATTGCTCCGCGAAGTTCAGTCCTCTGCAAAGTTCAGCAAAACTCCCTTTCGAATGCCGGCAGTGTTCAAGTAGATTTTCTTTCATTGCTCCGTGAAGTTCAGTCCTCCGCGAAGTTTAGCACCACTCCCTTTCGAATGCCGGCCGTGTTCAAATAGATTTCCCTTCATTGCTCCGCGAAGTTCAGTCCTCCGCAAAGTTCAGCACCACTCCTTTTCGATTGCCAGCAGTGTTCAAGTAGATTTCCCTTCATTGCTCCGCGAAGTTCAGCACCACTCCCTTTCGAATGCCGGCCGTGTTCAAATAGATTTCCCTTCATTGCTCCGCGAAGTTCAGTCCTCCGCAAAGTTCAGCAACACTTCCTTCCGAATGCCGGCAGTGTTCAAGTAGATTTCCTTTCATTGCTCCGCGAAGTTCAGTCCTCCGCGAAGTTCAGCACCACTTCCTTTCGATTGCCGGCAGTGTTCAAATAGATTTCCCTTCATTGCTCCGCGAAGTTCACCTTCGCAAAGTTCAGCAACATTCCCTTTCGAATGCCGGCAGTGTTCAAATAGATTTTCTTTCATTGCTCCGTGAAGTTCAGTCCTCCGCGAAGTTCAGCACCACTCCCTTTCGAATGCCGGCCGTGTTCAAATAGATTTCCCTTCATTGCTCCGCGAAGTTCAGTCCTCCGCGAAGTTCAGCACCACTCCCTTTCGATTGCCGGCAGCGTTCAAGTAGATTTCCCTTCATTGCTCCGCGAAGTTCAGTCCTCCGCGAAGTTCAGCACCACTCCCTTTCGAATGCCGGCCGTGTTCAAATAGATTTCCCTTCATTGCTCCGCGAAGTTCAGTCCTCCGCGAAGTTCAACACCACTCCCTTTCGAATGCCGGCAGTGTTCAAGTAGATTTCCCTTCATTGCTGCGCGAAGTTCAGTCCTTCAAGTTCAGCACCACTCCCTTTCTAATGCCGGCCGTGTTCAAATAGATTTCCCTTCATTGCTGCGCGAAGTTCAGTCCTCCAAGTTCAGCACCACTCCCTTTCGATTGCCGGCAGTGTTCAACTAGATTTCCCTTCATTGCTGCGCGAAGTTCAGTCCTCCGTGTTCAGCAACACTCCCTTTCGAATGCCGGCCGTGTTCAAGTAATCCACTGCACACAATTTCATACGGCTGCTCACATAGCCATTAGCGAGTGAAATTCAACCCAAGTCCATTTGGCGAGTCGTCGGAATAACTGGAGGGCGAAGCGCGCTCACATAAAAACGACGACGCCATTTTGAATGTGAGGTGCACCTAAAACGTGCGACGTTCTCACATGCGCAAAAATGCGAAATGACTTTTCAGAAAGCAACAACAAATATATATATCTCCTCGGTATGTGCAGTTTTTCTGTATAAACCACATTCTGCAAAGAATAACGTTTCTTTATTAATTTCACGGTGAAAACACGGACGCACCTTTTGGAACTATTTTCTACTGTGGTGGCACACGCCCACTTGGCCTCCGTAGCCTTCCCTCCACTGCCAAAGAAAGTTGTTCCCGAGTATAGCAAGAGGAGTGAAAATATTCACAGAAATTATTTAGTGTAGATATGGGGTACGCCGTGCAGCGCAATGATACAATGAGTCCGAATTTCCCGTTAAAGTTGTTTCTCTATGTTTTTATGTGGTGGAAACGTGTCTCATGCCATAAAGATTTGATATTGTCGAAGTTTTTCTGCTTTGTAAGCTTTCCTTCCCAGGTGCTCGTGCTCTTTGTACTGAGGCATCATAAGAGTTTTGCACATTCGTACGATAAATTCAAGTGCATAGACATTTTGGATACAAGAAATGTGCAATTAGGAAAGTTAGCTCAGTAAATCCTTCTTTCTAATATCGCGCCCTATGTTCACTTCAAATTATGATTTGCATATTTCTGTAATCTGTACATGATTAAGTGAAAAAAGTGCCGCCATATCCAAGAAGTCATTAATGATGAGTGGGTGAAGCTCCGGAGGTACACCAGGTAAACCATGAATCCTCTGTACATTTAGCACACTCTATTTTAATACAACAATCCCCTTAGCGTTCGTCGCCGCACTAGATCGAACGATTGCCTTCCACCAATGACACGCACCATATGTGACATCATTCTTATTTTATGACAACTCGCTTCTTTCATCATCAACTACAAGTACCGCCGTCTGGTTTATAACGTATTGCATCTTTTCATCATCAGCTACAAGTACCGCAATCTAGTGAAAACTGCAAAAGCAAAATGAGAGGTGGCTACATGCTGGGGACGGTACCACCATCTAGTGAACCCTGCAAGAACTAAACGAGGGGTAGCTAGATACAGGGGACGCACAGCCCACGCGTTAAGGAGCTTCGCCCCTAAAACATGTTGAAGTTAAGCACCGGTCCTGTGCAGATCTTTTCTGTCTACGTTTGAAGCCTCTCCGTTGATCATGAAGAGCAGGACGTTGAGATGATTAAATAGGTTATACAAGCTAAAGGGTGTCGCGACAACCTATAGGAACAAAAGTCATACCGCGGTCCTTTACACGTTTGCCTAAGACCTCTCCAGCACTATCGAAGGCTACCTATTTAGTTTCTATTATAAGTCGATTGTACTTATAATCTCACCTCCCCTCCCGGAAGGCTGTCCCCGCCCAACGTGTATTTCAGAGCCCCATCGGACGCAACGGGAGATGTCCGCACAACGCATTGTTTTGCAGTGTTCGTGGAATCGGCCCACCTTAACATCACGACAGCGTCACACATTTCGCCAACCTGTGACATTGTGACGCTGTCATGGGGTAACGTCATTGCAAAAATGATTATGCTTTTCGTCACTCGAACAATAACGCTGAGGACGACGGTCACATGCTGCGTCTAATAGTGTACTTTGGCCTTTGAAAACTGCAAATACATAAATGGCCATTTGCTGCTGAGAGTATATGTATAGCCATGGGTAGTACGAAGTGGAACGCTGGAATTACCTTCATATGCCATAGACGCCAAACGCTAGGACCAAGCACTAAAGTTTTCATAACACCGAACGTTTAGGCGGAAACGTGTGTCTTTTCAGACCATTCCGCATATCCCGAGTGATCGTTGCCCAGCAGAAAATCGATTGTCTCTTTTATGTTGTTTGTGACTGTACGTACTCGTTTAGCCGTACTTAACCACCGTAACTCAACGCCGGTGCCATAAGGCTAAACGTGCATCATGATGTTGCATGCCGAAGTGCTCGCCATTTCATGGAGACGAGAACAACACGATAATCACGACATGCGGGTCATGTAACAACTTGACTACATGCCACACTACATGCCATTTCGCTAGCTTCACATATATCAAATTTGGTATTACGTGAATTCAATGGATGACGAAAGTGTGTGACTGGTACAAACATGATGATAATGAGATACGTGTAATGTGAGAACATGACTACATAGTCAAGGCGCCAATACATTTCGACGTGACGCGGTGCGCGTGCTCGCCGGCGTTCATTTTGTTGCGTCACGCTGGTGTTGCCATATATACGCACGCGTGCGCCACGCTGCGTTGCTCTGACGCATGCGTGCTTCAGCGCGTTCGGCATCCCTCCTTCACGAAAAGAGAAAGACGCAGTGTTGTCTGGGTAACGCGTCGGCGCGAATTTCGCGCCGGTTGCCGTCGGGCCACGCCGACGGACGCTGATCGCGCCTGTCGCACCTGGAGTCAGACTATAGAGTGCTCGCGTTTTGCTAACGTCGCGTCGCAGTGCCCAGCGTGCGCACGCGTCAACGCTACATTGTAGTATATTCGGCCCTTCATGATCCGCTTGCGGCCCTTTCGCTAGCTTCACATATGCCAAATGTGGTGTTACGTGAGGTCAATGGATGACAAAATAAATGACTGGTGCAAACATAATCCTGACACGCGTGTCATGTAAGAATATGTCAGCATATCACGCTAATAGTGAGCTCGCGGCCGTTTCGCTAGATCATTATCATCATCAGCCTGACTACGTCCACTGCAGGACAAAGGCCTCTCCCATGTTCCGCTAGTTAACCCGGTCCTGTGCTTGCTGCTGCCAATTAATACCCACAAACTTCTTTATCTCATCTGCCCACCTAACCTTCTGTCTCCCCCTAACCCGCTTGCCTTTTCTGGGAATCCAGTCAGTTACCCTTAATGACCAGCGGTTATCCTGTCTACGCGCTACGTGTCCGGCCCATGTCCATTTCCTCTTCTTGATTTCAGCTATGATATCCTTAACCCCCGTTTATTAGCTAATCCACTCTGCTCTCTTCTTGTCTATTAAGGTTACACCTACCGTTTTCCTTTCCATTGCTCGCTGCGTCGTCCTTTATTTAAGCTGAACCCTCCTTGTAAGTATCCAGGTTTCTGCTCCGTAGCTAAGTACCGGCAAGATACAGCTGTTATATACCTTCCTCTTGAGGGATAGTGGCAATCTACCTGTCATAATTTGAGAGTGTTTGCCAAATGGTCTCCACCCCATTCTTATTCTTCTAGTTACTTCAATCTCGTGGTTTGGCTCCGCGGTTATTACCTGCCCTAAGTAGACATAGTCTTCTACAACTTGAAGTGCACTATTACCTATCTCGAAGCGCTGCTCTTTTCCGAGGTTGTTGTACATTACTTTCGTTTTCTGCAGACAAATTTTAAGACTCACCTTTCTGCTCTCCCTGTCTAACTCCGTAATCATGAGTTCCAATTCGTCCCCTGAGTTACTCAGCAATGCAATGTCATCAGCGAAGCGCAGGTTACTAAGGTACTCTCCATTAACTCTTATCCCTAACTGTTCCCATTCTAGGCTTCTGAAAACCTCCTGTAAGCACGCGGTAAATAGCATTGGGGAGATTGTGTCCCCCTGCCTTACACCCTTCTTGATTGGTATTTTGTTGCTTTCTTTAAGAAGCACTATGGTAGTAGTTGATCCCCTGTGGATTTCTTCCAGGATGTTTATATATACTTCATCGTCGCCCCGATTCGGCGGTGTCTGCATAACGGCTGATATTTCTACTGAATCAAACGCCTTCTCGTAAGCTATGAAGGCTATGTATAGTGGTTGGTTATATTCTGAGCATTTCTCTATTACCTGATTAATAGTATGAATGTGGTCGATTGTTGAGTAGCCTGTTCGAAATCCTGCTTGTTCCTTTGGCTGATTGAATTCTAATGTTTTCTTTACTCTGTAAGCAATGACCTTTGTAAATAGCTTGTATACTACAGAGAGCAAGGTGATCGACCTGTAATTCTTCAATTCCTTGTCATCTCATTTCTTGTGTATTAAGATGATGTTAGCGTTCTTCCAAGACTCTGGTACTCTTCCCATCAGGAGACATCTCGTAAACAGGGTGGCTAGTTTTTCTAACGCAATCTGTCCTCCATCTTTCAGCAGATCTGATGTTACCTGATCCTCACCAGCAGCTTTGCCTCTTTGCATGCTCTCCAAAGCTTTTCTGACTTCTTCTATCATTACTGGTGGGTTGTCATCTGGGTTACTGCTAGTTCTTATAGTATTAAAGTCGTGGTTGTCCCGGCTACTGTATAGATCTCTGTAAAACTCTTCCGCTATTTCAACTATCCTATCCATATTGGTAGTTATTTCGCCTTCTTTGTCCCTTAGTGCATACATCCGATTTTTTCCTATCCCAAGTTTCTTCTTCACTGCTTTGACGCTTCCTCCGTTTTTCAGAGCGTGTTTAATTCTCTCCATGTTATACCTTTTTACATCACATACTTTACGCGTATTAATCAACTTTGAAAGCTCTGCCAGTTCTATTTTGTCTGTTGTACTTGAGACTTTCATGATTTGACACTTCTTAATGAGATTCTTCGTTTCCTGGGAAAGCTTGCCAGTGTCCTGTCTAACTACCCTGCCTCTAACTTCCACTGCACACTCCGTAATGATACTCGTCAGATTATCATTCATTGTATCTACGCTAAGGTTGGTTTCCTCAATAAGAGCCGAGTACCTGTTCTGAAGCGAGACTCTGAATTCCTGTACTTTCACTCTCAGTGCTAGCTCATTGTTTGGCTTCTTGCGTATCAGTTTCTGTCGTTCCTTCTTCAAGTCTAGGCGAATTTGAGACCGTACCTTTCTATGGTCACTGCATCGTACCTTGCCAACCACTTCCACATCCTGCACGATGCCTGGCTGTGCACTCCTTATAAAGTCTATTTCGTTCTTATTTTCGCCATTAGGACTCCTCCATGTCCACTTGCGGTTTCCTCGTTTTCGGTAGAAGGTATTGAAAATCCGTAAATTATTGCGTTTTGCGAATTCTACTAGTAGCTCACCTCTGGCGTTTCTAATAGAGATGCCATAATCTCCTACTGCCTGGTCTCCAGCCTCCTTCTTCCCTACCTTTGCATTAAAGTCTCCCATCAGTATAGTATACTGTGTTTTTACCTTACTTATTGCCGATTCCACGTCTTCATAAAAGCTTTCACCTGAAGCGTCATCATGGCTGGATGTAGGCGCGTAAGCCTGTACCACCTTCATCTTGTATCTTTTATTCAGTTTAATTACAATACCTACCACCATTTCATTAATATCATAGTATTCTTCTATGTTGCCAGCTATGTTTCTGTGAATTAGGAACCCCACTCTCTGTTCTTTTCTGTCAGCCAAGCCTCTATAGCAAAGAACGTGCCCATTCTGTAGCACCGTATAAGCCTCATTTGTCCTCCTATACGCACTGAGGCCTATTATATCCCATTTAACTCCCTCTAGCTTCTCGAATAGTACAGCAAGACATCCCTCACTAGATAATGTTCTAGCAATAAATGTTGCCAAGTTCAGGTTCAAATGACGGCCTGTCCGGATCCAGAGATTCTTAGCACTCTCTGCTGCGTTGCAGATTTGACCGCCGCCGTGGTCAGTTGCTTCACAACTGCTGGGAACTGAGGGCCGTGAGTTAATTGACGTGTGCATGTGGGAGGTAATGGCCAGATACTGCACCAGGGTGGCCAATCTTTCTCTGGTGAGGGAGTGTGTTACGTGTGGTGGTTACCGGTGAGGCCGCAACCCAGGCCTCTTAATGCTGTTCCAACACCACGCGGATTTTTTTTTTTAATCTGGTAGGGAACTGCGTGGCACCGGGATTTGAACCACGGACCTTTTACATGTGAGGCGGATGTTCTAATCACTACGCCATCACTGCTTAGCTAAATCCACATATACTAAATTTGGTATCACGTGAAGTGAATAAATGACGAAGGTAAACGACACATCCAAACATGATAATCATGACACGGAAGTCATGTACAGCTTCATTTACCTCCACCTCGTAACGTTGTGATCATTTTAAAGTGACATATCAACCTTTCTTATTAGTGCTTCGCATATCATCGATTCCCACTGTACGTAGGATCTGCCATTTTTTTTGGAACCAGCCAGTCACCACTTCCCTTGATCTTTCTGGGTCGGACGCTGCCGAGACGCCATGTCTTCCTCAATCAGGCGTCGTTTTACTGGCGTAGTTTCGACTGTATCCATGCCCAAAGTAGCATTGGGACTGATATGTTCAGGCTTGTGTTGGGTTTCCGTCCGAGTCGAATGTCATTGCATTGGAGTGCCCATAACCGTATTTTCATCTGTGTCTTTTTAGGTGTCTCTATCTCTCTCTCCCTCTCGCTGGTCGCCACTGCATGAGACGCCTCCACCGCTACCTCCAACGCTGCGGCCCTCTCTACTTCCTCTTCATCCATCAGCAATTCAGTGGCTGTGTTCCAATTCTTAGACAGCACGTAGACAGTCTACGCAGACTGCTTAGAGGACAGCACCGAGCCCATGCTCTTCGAGAATGGGAACACGTTTGGACGGCGTTTACGCGACGGTGTGCCACATCGCGTCGAGAAAAAAAAGCTGAAATAAACAAACGTAACAGTTGTATTTTCTGGCCGATTTTATGTTGAAAGCAAAAACAAATAAACGTTACTCACATTGAGCGTCTGGGGAAGCGTCTGCTTGTGTGCAGACGACGATTCCGGTGAGATCCGATCTATCTGAGCGACTCGCTGAGCCGCCATCTTGTTCAGACAGCAAAGTAGCCTGCATCGTATTTGTCTACTTGCGGTCTTCTCGGTGGTGTCTATTTTGCCGGCTACGTGTAAATTGGAATGGGACTTAAGATGGCCGCCGTCCATTTAGCTGTCTATTTAGCCGTCTACGGTGAGTATTAGAACGCACCATTGTGGTCGGCATTTGTTGCTCTACTTGCTGTGCTGGCGAAGGAATTAGTACAGTCCACCTACTCATGCCCAAAAGCGCGACAACCAGCGCACCTGGGCACCCTGCAGTCGCGACGAATGTGTCCAGTGTTCCGGCAATGCAAGCACAGCGGCGCTCTTCCTGGCACGACCACCAGTGCCGTGCCACTCCCGAGACGCATCTGGTGGGGTATGCGATCCGTTGTAACGCCTTCTTTAAGTAATAGCCGAACGAATCTTGTGGTTGACTCAACTCCTTCGAAGTCTTTGTCTCTCCACTTGTCACTGATGACTTCTGTCGCTTCACCGTACTACCGTAAAGCACGCCGTACAGTCTCTGCGTTGACGTCAAAGGCTACCCAATGCAACTTGAGACGAACCTCTTGCCTCTCTTGGTCGACGATGAGGCAGGGCTGGTCATTCACGGAGAGTAGGTCAGCGTCTAGAAGAGTCTTCTTGGCCTCATCTGTCTTCATGTTTAGAAGCCATACGTGCGACATCTGATACGCACCTATGCCGCTCACCTTTTGAATGATGCCTAGTTCCTTGAGCGGCTTTCGGAATCCCGTAGGGACGCCATGCAATGTCGCAGAGCAGAACCAACGTGCTTCCGAGTCCTTCTCCTGAGGATAATGGTGGCAGAATTAAGCGGTAGTCTTTGGGAAGTGATGTGCACGAGAAACTGCGGCCAGCGTCGGCCACTTTCGCAGCTCTTAACGAGCCTGCCATCCCGCATCCGGACGCACCGGTGACCAGAAGCAAAATCACCACTGAGCTACACCGGTGCTTGCGACGTGTTGTCAAACTTGCCTTGGGTAGGCTTGATGTCGGGAAAGCCATCGTTTTCATACGACTTATAAAGCTTTTTAAAACAGCGAAAGAACAACCAGTCGTCGCACAATGCGAATAGCGTAACGAGTTGGCGGTACAATGCTCTAACCCATTAAGAAAGCTTGTTCTTGTTTCCCTATTAACTGTGGCGCATACCCACTACAGCCACTATTCTTCATCGTCGTCAGCCTCTGCATGGACAATTGGCACACATTTTTTGCAAGTATTTAGCAGATACCGCGCTTCTCAGAAGAATGACGAAAAATGTAGCGAATGCGGCCCCACTACCAAAAAAATTATTATTAATGCCCTAGTGGGTACCAAGCAAGCGTGCTTGCAGTAGTTAACCAATGAGTGTTTTGAAAAGGCTCTAAAAGGTCGCTCTTTTAGCTTTTGCTGTGACTGTGCTGCGCCTATAGCGCAGGTCTGGCGTATTTTTCTCTGTTCTAACGATTATTACCACAGTCATACGAACACACAACAACAAATATAGAACGTGCAGTGCTCTATTCTAGCGTAGGCTGTTGCTGGAAGCCAGCTGAGGTATAATGTATACAAATATATTAACTTACCTGATCTCTTTGGGGTCTTCACTTTGGTCTGTTTTGTATGGTGCGTGTGCTTAACACGTGCTACAAATAAAAAAGGGGACATCTTATTCGTGTGATATTAGATGGGTTTGAGAGCTGAATTATCATTCGATTAAGGCATAGCTCCAGCAACGTGAAAGTATATTTGCACATGTAGAAACTTTCGTCTGGTCTTCTTTTTAAACTTCTCACAGAGTCCTTACGTTCACATCTCTTGTATTGCATAATAGCTGTCATTACTAAAATCAATAAAGCAGCTAGTGTATTTTTACATTCTTTCCACCTTGCTGAAATCAAAATGCTTTTGCAAAGCAGTATAAGGACGTGGTGTCACGTTCAATGTTCTCATCGTGAAAATAAAAGCTCACAAATGAATCGCTAAGATTAATGGCAGTAAATCGATCATGGAAGCTGTTGAACATGGCATTTCACAATTATTACAATGATACCTTCAGCCTCGAGTAACGCTTCGTAATATGATCAAACTTTTTAGCAGCTTTCTTTCTTCGATAGCATTACCTGGCTAAAATGGCAGGCCATTGAGATTACGCTTGCAAGATTTGCGGGAATAATTATACTAAAATAACGAGAACAAAAATCTTACACCCACCCCCCCACGCAGCATCTTTATTTTTTATCAGCGATGTATTGTTAACATATGAAGCCTGACAGCAATATGTACGGTAACCAACTGCAGTCTTCTGTCTCATTTTTATAGCGTAGATGAGAAGACTAATATTACATTTGCTTTGACGAAAAGACATACGACCATTTTTTGTTTTCTCCGCATAAAAATCACACTTCTTAAAGTTCACCAGCATTAGTGTTTTTTTTTTTCAGTGAATGCATACACAATTGCGAATATGCACCAATATTTTTTATTTCGATATTGTTTGTTAAATGGCACAAATGCTCCTCTGGTACACGTTACAGGTGTTAATATTCATAAAATATGGTCGCCAGCAATAATTTTTAGGGGCAAATGAAAAACTGTGCGGAAGCTATTTTTACGATAGTTCTATTTACGGATTACCCATAACAAGAGATCAAGGTCGGCAGTGCTGGAAGTGTACCGGGTTTTATACAATTTTTTTAGTTTAAACCACACTTTGGTGAAAGGCGCAGTTTGAGTTGAGAAATTGCCTTTAACGGAACACTTTGGCGCCTCTCCATGATGCATTACTCCAGAGTTTATCTAATGGTCCTTAACGCTAGTTTGGGCTTTAGCCGAAGCATCTCCTTCAGTATAAAGTATTTGTTAAAGTGACTGCCCTTACACCCCTTAGATTACAATGCAGGTTGTATTCGCCGGAAAATTCTCTTTTTTTTGTATTGGTCGTTAGTTGTGTTATAACACTGACAGAAAGTTAAACTCAGATAAATACTTGCATATTAATTCACCTTGTCATGAAACACAATTGTTGTAGGAAATATATACTATTTTAAAGCCAACTCAAGTTACAATTATACTCCATGGTTACGTCAAGTTGTTACTGAATTCCTTCGACATTCTGGCGTTCTTAACCGCTTCAGCAATGATTCTTTTTATACTCACTTGTTTTAAGCTTCGAGCTTGAGGCCTTTACCTTTTTCAATTTCAGCTTTCTGAATTCTGTAAAAAAAAACAATATTGTATACAGTAATCACCATGAAGTTCACTCGGCTTTATGTAAGAGATATCTATCGCGCTCCAAAGCCAAGGTAAAGACACCAAGCCGAGTAGTAACCCGCTTTAGTTGTACTACAAAAACCTTCTTTTGGGAAACCAAATTGAAAGAAAGCAGCTTCTTGTGTGTTGTGTTTTCTTTATCGCAGTACTCATATTCAAAAAATGCCACTTAATCGCTAAGTTTAGCCAGGCTTTCGGTTGCGAATTCATTCCTTGTAATAGCATGTTTATGTTGCGTTGAACAGCCCAGGTTATTTTGGTACCAGTACTTTGAGTAGCATGGACAGAAAACGTTTACGTGGCGAACAGGACTGGCGAAGGGATTTCAACTTGCTGCCTGCCGTAATAATACAGGACACCAAGTATAAAGTGATACTGAAGAGATAAACGATGTCTCGCGTTTTACAAAAGTACAAGTTCGCAATCCCGAAAACAACACCTCTACTACGAGACGACGCTTGGTAACTGAGAAAACGCGCAAAAAAATAACGCGGATGGAGACGATACCCTGAGATTCCCGCACCGAATACCGTGACGTCATAAATTTCGAAGGCGTCTGCTGGGTGCTGCATATTTTCTAATCGATAAAAATGAAGCAAATCGCCATATGGGAGTGCGAAAAACCTAGCATACGAAGCTTCAAAAAATTTCGTCAAGACAAGGTTGCGAAAATACGAAAAATACACTTAGAAATAGTTAACGTCACACGCGGAGATTTCATGCAAAATTTTGAAATGAATTTTAACGGCTAATAATCAACTTATGGTAGTAAGACATGAAGCAATATAGTTTTAGGGTGCATTTTATCAATCTAAATAAAGTCGTTTTCTATAGAGTCTCTTTAACATGGCTTCTCGACCAGAAATTCCCATACCTCGATGATCCGAATATATTTCCGATGGAGGCGGAAATGTTGTAGGCCCGTGTGCTCAGATTTGGGTGCACGTTAAAGAACCCCAGGTGGTCTAAATTTCCGGAGCCCTCCACTACGGCGTCTCTCATAATCATAGAGTGGTTTTGGGACGTTAAACCCCACATATCAATCAATGATCCGAATATCGCGGCTTCAGTCAGGTAACGCCGATCGCAATTTTACGGAGATGAAATGCTTAAGATCCGTCTACTACATGATTCCAGTGTTCCTTAAAGAGCACCAGAGGGTCCTAATCTCCGGCACTCTCTACTATACAGCGTTCTCACAATTATTTCCCAGTTAGGGCACCTAAAACTCCATATGTTATTATCGAAATTCCTTAAACAATACAGATCAAACACCATAGGCAGACACGGTAAGTTTTAAATAACGTACAATATGATAAAATTATAAAGTGAACAATAACTGATTCCTGCAGAGTTGTGATACATATGGCTCTCTGTGAGCGCTGCCATCTTGATAATAATAACGATGATTGAAATTACGATATGATTTTCTGAAATTATCCTAGAGAGCTTCCTGAAGGTTATTATTGCCCTGTTCTTACTTCACAAATCACAACCCTAGCCTTGGCTCAAAGATTTCACAGATGGCACCACCATCTTCAG
>WOVY01003067.1:0-51128 GCA_013436015.1 Rhipicephalus annulatus
CTCGTACTGGCAGACTTAGTGCTTTTAGGTTTTATACGAGGGACTATTGGTCAGCTGTCCACTCTTAACAAGTTCACGTGCTACGTGACGCCAAACAGGCTCAAAAGAGTGTGCCACACTCGCCGCCATGGCTACTGGTGGCGTTGACTGACACTCCATGCTTAATTCACGTATAAACCCTATAAAGTGACTGGCGGTATAGCTGTCGTGGTAGCTCAGTGGTAGAGCATCGAAAGCGTCATTGGAAGGTCGCAGGTTCGGATCCTGCCCACGGCAAGTTTTCCTTTCAACCACTTTTCTTCATATTCACATTACAGTTTGGTCTAATATATTGCCCTATACTTTCCTTGGCATTATTGTCTGTTAGATCTCATTATTATTGTGAAAAAACACGGAAAAACAAGCCTTTAAGTATACACTTCGTTTCTTATTATATATATATATATTATATATATATATATATATATATATATATAATATATATATATATATATATATTCCGCAAAACCCAACAAACTTGGCTTGATTCTATGTCATTCGGCCACTCGTTTAATTGTGAACCTTTTTTGCTTTTTTTCTTTACATTTTGCAGGAAATTCACGCGTGATGGGTAGGTGGAATTATTCACACGCCCACAAGGTCGTTTGGCTACTTGCCAGTATGCACGAATTATCAGTATATGAAGGGTTGTTTGGCCTCTCGTTTCAATTGTAAACCTCTGTGGACGACGAACTGGCGACCGCGATCACTGATGATGACACGAGGTGGACCATGGCGAAGAACGATAGATCCTAATAGGAAAGAGGCGACGGAATCCGCTGTGGAAGATGGTATTGCAGCAGTTTCCGCATATCTGGTAAGGTGATCGACGCAGACTATGATCCAGCGGTCTTGTTGAAAGAACACAAAAACTGTCCAAGCAGGTCTATACCAACTTGTTCCAAAGTTGTTGTGGGCGGCGTTATAGGGTGAAGGAGGCCAAGCGGACTGCTTGTATAACGTTTATGGTGCTGGCATTTGTCGCACTAGAGACGTATTGCTTCGTACGTACATTGTCGCATTTTAGGACAGTAGAACTGCTGTTGATTTCGGTGCATAGTGCGGAGAAATCCAAGATGGCCAGACGTCGGGTCATCATGCATGAAATTTAGGACGTCCTGCCGCAGGCTTTGGAGAACCATTAGCAAATACTGCGCACCAATTGCCGAGAAATTGACCTTGTACAACAGTCCATCGCGAAGACAAAAGAGACCACTGCCCTTTGGTCTTCTGACAGAGGCGAATAAAGAGTCTAAAGTCAAGTCAATGCGCTGTTCTCGCTGGAACGCAGCGACATCGAAAAATGCATGTGGAACAGTTGCAAAGCAGGTGTCGAACGTGTCTGTATTTCTGTCAGTCGTAGACAATGGAAGGCGAGAAAGACAATCGGCGTTGGTATGACGCCATCCACTTTGTATAAAACATTAAAGTCAAATTCCTGGAGGCGCAGAGGCCAGCGTGCAAGGCGTCCAGACGGGTCTCGGAGAGTAACGAGCCAGCATAGGGAAGGATGGTCTGTTACAATCGTGAAAAGATGCAAATACAGGTAACAACGAAACTTCTGACTAGCAAATACGGCTGCCAAGCATTCTTGTTTGGTAACAGTGTAATTTTTTCAGCCTTGCTGAGGGAACGACTTGTCTAGGCAACGACATGCTCTCTGTTATTATGACGCGGAACAAGAACGCCTCCGATGTCAATACCGCTTGCGTCGCTGTGTACTTTCGTAGGAGCAGATGGGTCAAAATGACAGAGAATCGGCTCTGATGTCAGCAGAAATTTGAGTTGACAAGAATGCAGCATCACATTCAGATGTCCACTCGTATGCACTGTCTTTTCGCAAGAGGCTGGTCATTGGGTACACTATGTCCGCAAATCTAGACACAAAGCGTCGAAAATAGGAAAATAACCCGTGAAAGCGGCGAAGTTCTTTTGCAGACGTGCTTGGCTTAAAGGCGCACACCGCTTCAATTTTCCGGGGATCAGGACTGACCCCGTCTTTGTCTACCAAATGGCCAAGGATCAAGGCCTGCCGTTCACCAAACCGACACTTCTTGGATTTCAAGACAAGCCAGCCTTTCCCACACAGTCCTCAACGAGGCTCAAACAAACGTTATGTTCTTCGAATGTGCGGCCGAAAAGCACAACGTCGTCCAGATAGCACAAACAGATTTCCCATTTCAGTCCGCGAAAAATCGAGTCCATAAATGTTTCGAAAGTTTCGGGGGCATTGCATAGCCCAAATGTAATAACATTGAACTGATGTAGTCTATCCGGTGTTACAAATGCCGTTTTCTCCTTATCAGCAGGGTGCATGGGGATCTGCCAATATACTTATCGTAGATCGAGTGAAGAAAAAGTATGAAGCAGAATTTAGACAGTCAATCACGTCGTCGATTCGAGGCAGCGGATATACATCCTTTTTATTCAGGGCATTAAATCGTCTATAATCAACGCAAAACCTCCAGGAACCGTCTTTCTTGCGAACCAAAATCACCGGTGCTGCCCATGGGCTTCACGACTCTTCAATAACGCCCTTCTGCAATATGTCCTGAACTTGTTCAGCTATAACTTTCCGCTCAGATGACCACACCATGTAAGACTTTTGCAGAACCGGATGGGCAAAGCCTGTGTCAATGGTATGCTGTGGTCGAGAGCATGGTAAAAACAGTCGCTTGTTCTTTTCGCCGAAGTCAAACACTGACCCATGTCGTTGTAATAGACCAATTGTTGTTGTTCGTGTGACTACAGCGTCTTGCTAACCATGCTCAAAATGTGAGACTCATGGAAGGTACTCTGTTTAGAGGTGTCCACGCGTTTTTCACTTTCCAGTCACTGATGGCGACAGTAGAATTTTCTTCGACACCATGAAGCAGTGCGAGTTTGATTCCTCGAGGGAGGATAATCGGCACAGACAAAGAATTAAATGCCCACAAAAACGCGCAGCCTTTAGTTATTGGAATATTCGAATGAGGCACTATTACATCTTTCTTTGCACACTTCACCATGAGAGGTTGAACGACGTCGTTATAGACTGATACTGCAGGCATTGGGGTATATACGGCTACTGAACTCATAGACCATGGTCGTAATGTCAGCACCATGTCAAGTCAGCATGTCTAGTCAGCGTGTCATTCAAATCAGCATTTACAGTCAGCACCATGTCAAATCAGCACCATGTCAGCACCATGTCAAATCCACTCCTGTTTTTCATGCAGCTTGCTCTGATCACCTCGACTACCGAAGACAGCACAGCGAACACGGTACCCACGCCTGTTCCACGAGAAATTCATGGAGACTGCGAAGAGGAATTCTTAAGCCTGGGCGCCGACGGGGGCACCCGTCTGCAACCTCGTCGATAACAACGAGCCAAAATATAAACGCCCCATTTCCATCGGAAATCTTCAGTGGGCACGTTGGCTGGCATCTCGCGAGCACCATGTCAAATCCACTCCTGTTTTCATGCAGGTTAGTAACAATGCTTGCACAATAAATCCAATGACCTTTGCCTTGTCCAGCTGACGTGCCCACGTAGACTTACAGAAACGTACTTTACTGCCTGTGACTTCGTCTTCTCGCTACTCATGCTATGTGGTGACGTCGAGCCTAATCCAGGGCCTACCACTCAGCAGCTTTTAGCTGAACTGCTTGAGGGCCAGAAAAATATTCAACAAAGGCTGGGGAATATTGAGGTCAAACCGCAGGAAGTTGATGAAGCTATATCTTCGATAAATGAAATCAAGAATTTGACGCATGACATAGATTTACGAGTTACAGTTTTAAAAGGAAAGCTTGTTGACCTAGAATATTACAGCAGGTGTAACAACCAAAATATTTTTGGTATAGCTGAAAACCCAAAAGAAACGTAAGAACAGTCGCAGCTTGTGTTGAAGGAAGTGTTCACTGATAAATTAGGTATAAAAGTTAATAAGGCAGAAAAAATTCACAGATTGGGTCGGAATCAACCTAACAAGCATCGACTGGTTATTATCAAACTGTTCGATTACCGTCAGAAATTAAACATACTAAAGCATTGCTTTAGACTGAAGGACAGTAGCTACTCTGTATCGGAAGACTACTCCCCTACTACAAGGCAAGCACGCAAGACACCATGGCAAAGCACTGCGGAACTTCGGAGGGCGGGTCAGAAGGTCAAGGTAATCTCGAACAAAATAAAGATTGGTGAAAAATGATTCACTTAGGATGATGCGCATCAGAAAACCTAACGCTTCTGTGTTTTAACGCCGGCAGCCTTGTAAATGAGTTGATTGACTAAAGTTGCCTAGTGCAGTGTCATAGTCAATTATACGCGTCACTGAAACCTGGCCTAATGAATCCATCTCTGAAAACGAATTTCTGCCCCCTGGTTACTCGGTTATTTGAAACGACAGGTCGAGTGGTCGAGGTGGTGGCGTGGCGCTCTTTATCAAAAACGACCTTGAATATACAACACTGCCTGATCTCCTCGAAACAGAGTCTGTCTGGTGTAAGATTAGGATATGCGGCGTGTTTGTAGTGATTGGAGCTGTTTACCAGCCACCAAATGAAGAGGACCATTGCATATTGGCAATCACGGGCTATATCGTTAAGCAGATACTTCTTGACAGCAAACTGATCCTATGCGGAGATTTTAATGTACCCCACATTACCTGGGAGTCCTTCACCACGACCGGTCGTGACAAGGTTCTCTGTAACACATTGATTGACTTCACTGTAACCCATGATTTTACTCAAGTTGTTTAAAATCCCACCAGAAGTGGTTCAATCCTGGACCTTGTTTTCGTTAAAGCTGACCTCTTGAATGATGATTCAGAGTGCGAGGTTGTAGAAGGTATCTCGGATCACAATGCAGTATTTGTTAATTTTTCTATTTACTACGAACTTAAGAAAGCAGAATACAAAGTTCTTATTGATTTTTCACGTGCCACGTACTTTCCCTGCTAGCAGATTCTCATGTAAATTCTCTCTTTTCAAGCAACAGTTGTGGTGTAAATGAGTTAATGGAACACTTTGGCACGATTATGTCCGACTGCATATCTAAATTCGTGCCAAACAAATTTGTGAAGCGCAATCCTAAACACCCATGGTATAACCGAGAAATAATACAGTTTATTCGCTGCATAAAGCGACTACGTCGCCGATGCCGCTCCAATCTAAACCACCAATTCTCTTTGTGTATGGTGAAGGCAACACAAAAAAATAAAATACATGAAGCTAGAGATTTCTATTACAACAACACGCTGTCAACGTTCATTAGAAAAAACGCGACAAAGTTTTGGAAGACAAGTAATCCATTCTCCAGGAGAACTTGCTCATTCATTATTCACAACGAAATATGTTCAGATACTCATACGACCTCGGAGGCCTCCAATTGTTATTTTAAGTTTGTTTTTTACCGCTGATAACGTCAATGTTCCTTCTTTTGTCACGCGCTCTGTATCGGTAGCTATTTCGGATATTGAGTTAAGTTGCTCTGGATTTCGTAATCTCTTACTCAACATAGATATTACTAATTGTGCTGGCCCGTACGGTAACTCTAACGCTTTTCTGAAAAGGTATTCTAAATGGTGTGCACGATACCTTATAAATATATTCCAGAAATCGCTTGACTCCGGACTCCGGACGGGTCCCGCGAATTTGGAAGATCGCTAATGTTGTTCCTATTTTCAAATCGGGTAAGAAGGAAATAAATTCTAACTACAAATCAATTTCATTATTGTTCACTTGCTGCAAGCTACTAGAGCACATAATTTACAAGCACATTATTCAATACCTAACTGACTACAATATCTTTTCAGATCATCAGCATGGTTTCCGCAGTGGTTTTTCGACACACACACAATTGATCGAAGTTACACATGACATCGCCTCATCACTTAATAACCACGAACAAGCCGATGCCATTTGTATTGATTACTGCAAAGCTTTTGACATGGCATGTCATAAAAATTTCTGCTCAAACTTGGTATCTTTTTACAGGCCCATATGCTGACAAATTACTCGATTGGATTACGGATTATTTGCACCTGAGGAGTCAATTTGTTCGCTACAACCACGAAAAGTCGTCACAATATTTCCTCAGGTGTTCCACAAGGCTCTGTCTTGAGACCCCTTTTATTCATAATTTACATTAACGATGTCACTGAGGTTGTCATTAACACTCCAGTTAGGCTTAGCCTATACGCCGATGACTGTGTATTGATTTCATATGTACGTAGCGTCACTGACCAAGTTTTGTTGAATGATGTCTTTCCTTCTTTTTGCGAATGAAGTAGAACTTGGCAAATGAAGCCTAATTTTCAGAAAACTGTGACAATAACTTTTACAAAAATAAAGGATCCATTGCAATTTAGATATGGCGACTCCAATCACACACTGGAAAAAGTTCAGGAATTTAAGTATCTTGGTGTTGTATTCTCTCGAAACTTGAAGTGGCACAAACACATCGACCTTATTTCTGCAAAATGGCTTAAGAAATAAGTTACTTGAGAAGAACGCTAAAAGGCGCCACAAAAGAATGCAAGCTTATAACCTTCAAATCACTGGTGAGGCCTCTTCTTGAATATGCGTCTGTTGTGTGGTCACCACATCTTGCAACTGGCATAAATAAACTTGAGGCCATCCAGTGAAAAGCGATTAGATTCATTTGCAACCGTTATGACCACGATTTCTCCACTTCTTAGCACTACCAGGCTTTATCGCTAAACTGTTAAGAACACAGACGTATGTGTGATCGGCCTACCATGCTACATAACATTGGGCGCAATTCCGTCCGCATAGCCACACCCACTTCGTTCACCAATCATCCTACCCAGGTGACTCGCCGATATAATCCGTTGAACATTGTGCCATTCAGGTGTTTTATTGATTGTTATAAACACTTCTTTTTCCGTGCACAGTTGACACTTGGAATAATCTGGACACTACTTTGAAACGACTACCGCATCCGCTGTTTGTTGAACAAGTTTCCAATTATGTCATTTGATGTTCTTAAATTTGCTGTTGTTTTTGTTTGATCATTTATTGTTTGCTGAACAGGTGTCTATGTAATTTTATGTTTTTTATTTGTGATGTTTTTGTTAGTTTATTGTAACCACTTCTGCAACGTCTCAAACATAAGACAGCAGTATTTGTGAATAAAAAAAATCAGTAAGTCTTCTGGAGGCAGCAGCTGCTCAACTAGGGCGGGAAGGACATCCCCACTGATAACAGAAACTTCACCCATACCGCAGTCGTCGAAAGCCCCACACATTTGGAGGAAGTCAATGCTAAGAATAACATTATGTGTACACCGTTTCATAATCACGAACTCAGTTGGGCACGCCTTCCCCCCAATAACACGTTGACGACACATACTCCTACGGGTTGAAGTATGTCCCCGCCCACGCCGCGAAATCTACCGGAATTCTTATAAGAAAACTTTTCGGCCTGATCTATCTTTAAACGAACTGCTCATAACAGAAACTTAGGCACCAGTATCCACTAAAGCCATTGCACACAATACGTCTATTGACACATATTCGTTTTTTCTTCATAGTAACTGGCGGAGGTTTATGAGGTGAATCCTGTTGTGCGACCTCACCTCCATCGGCCGCGCCGGCTAGTTTCTCGGCGGTGGTGGTAGTGACCTCCGCCGTAGAGGTGAAGGAGAGCGATGCGTTCGGCCGGGCGGGGGTGTCGAGCTACGGTCAAAAGTGGGGGAGGTTCCACGCCGGCTCTCTTGTCGTAGGGTGCTATTGGGATACGTGCACCACCAAGGATCCTCATTATAATTGTGGCCACCGCGAGGAGGTCTTGACGGTGGCTCGTATCTCGATGTCATCTCTCTCTGCCGACGTCAGAACCGAGAAATGTGTCCTCAGCACCACAGCTGTAGCACACAGGAGGTTGACGATATGCCTTTGGGAAAGCATCGCGAGCGCGTGGTGACACAGGTGCGTATTCGTTCGGGTTCTGACAAGCGGCGGCCAGCTGTCGAGGGTAACTGAAGCGGCGCTGGTGCCTGGTGTCTTAGTAGTGATTGCGCTGCGACCTCAGTGGTGTGCCAAAAACGTAGTCATACTCCTCGATGCCTGCTGCAGCAATGGAAACAGGATGCTGATGTTGGTCTGGAACCGCAAGGGTGTAGCTTCGCAAGGCATCGCGCGAGTGTGGCGACTAAGTTTTTCGCGCATGATCTCACGTATTGTAGACGCAACATCAGAAAGCGCGTAGTTGCCAGCACTCGCTACCATAGTCACATTCGGTAATCGACCAAATTTAGGAGCAATGCACCCCATCTTCAGCGTCTCAAACTTGTGACAGTGCCGTATGACATCGGCTACTGTACCAATGCTGTCTTTGCCGATAAGAAATTGATAATCATCCTCTGCGATGCCCTTCAATAGGTGGCCGACTTAGTCCCCCTCGGACATGCAAGAGTTAGCGGTATTTCATAGTTTGATGATCGCCAGGATGTGCATCGTGCACGTTTCGCCTGGGACCTGGGTTCTTTGCAGCAGCATTTGTTCGGCTTGCATCCACAGAGTCGCGAAACACTCATTGATTTCGGACACAAAGCATTCCCACATTGTGAGGGCGTCCTCATAGTTCCCATACCACGTGAGCGCCGTGTCCCTCAAGAAAATCACCACGTTAGTCAATTGAGTCGCCGCGTACCAAAGAAGTAGTTGCTCACCCACTTGTAATGTTTGAGCCATTCGTCCACGTCCTCACCAGATTTGCCCCCGAAAGGACGGGCTCTATCAGATGCTGACGCTGCCAAAGACCAGCCGCGGCTGAGGTCGGTAGTAAAGGTGTCGCTGGAACTGGTGGTGCAGGGCTGTTAGCTGCGGGGTTCAGGATAAAGCTGTTACAAATAGATTGAGATTAACTATGTTTAGTTACAGGAGATATCAGGAGACGATCACCGATGATGGCGAGCATAGACCGAACCAAGTAACTTCCTCCTTCTCTCTCTCTCTCTCTCTCTCTCTCTCTATATATATATATATATATATATATATATATATATATATATATATATGTACTAATTGGGTGTATACTGAAGGGCTGGTTTTTTGTGTTTGACACATTATTCATGAATGAGAACTAACAGAAACAATGAAAAGGAAAGTGTAGGGGAAGTTACTATACCGAATTGTACTGTAAATGTGAAGGAAAAAAAGCGGGTGCAAAGATAACTTGCAGCAAGCAGGAACCGAACCGGCGACCTTCAAATAACGCGTTCGATTCCCTACCACTCAGCTAGCACGCTGGCTATAGCCACAGCCACTTTATTTGGTGTATCTGTGAATATAAACTTGAGAGTATCAGTCAGTTCCGCCTGTAGCCAAGGCGGCGAGTGTGGCACACTCTTTATGAGCCTGTGTGGCGTCACGTAGGTCGCCAACTTATTTCGAGCTGGCAGCTGACCGATAGCCCCTCGTATATAACCTAGGAGCAACAAGTCTGCCTGTCCCTCGTTAAGGAATTAAGGAAAGCATTGTATAGCTAAGGACTCGGTTTTTTCGTGTTTGACACATTATTCATGAGATCTAACAGACAATAATGCCAGGGAAAGTATAGGGGAAGGTAATAGACCAAATTGTAATGTAAATGTGAAGAAAGAAAACTGGGTCAAAATATAACTTGCTGTGGCCAGAAACCAAACCTGCCACCATCTAATAAAGTGCTCGATGCTCTACCAGTGAGTTACTACTACGGCTACCCCCCCACGCAACTTTATTGGGTATATATGTGAATTTAATTGTGGGATTGTCAGTCAGCACCCCCAGCGACCGTTGTATTTTCAACACAGACGCGCGAGCCAGCCACCGAACACGCGGCAAGAGACTACGATGTTGAGGATTACGATGATTTGTACGCGCAGGTGAAGATGATGAACTACAGAGTCAGCAGATCACCATCAGTGCTCACACTACTTCCCCTCCCCACAAAAGCGGTCAGCAAGACGTCCATTTAGTAAGGGTACGAGCGCCGGATGTAAGGCTTCAGGCGAAACACATGGACGATCTCAGTCCCGCGACGACAGCGATCAGAAGCGGAAGTAACCGGAGCGACGTAATAATTCACGGCCGATGTTCGTTTAGGCATAATGTAAGGACCCAGACATCTGTGAATGAATTTTTCTCAGAAGCGGGGTGTGCGGGCATTTTCCAAAAGAGCACTTTGTCGCCTGGGTGGAATAACACAACTCGACGTGTATTGTCACAACGAACTTTTCGCTGAGCCTGAATGGTAGATGTGTTGACACGGGCGGTTGTGTGACAGTGGTAGATACGGGCAGCTAACGCTTGCGGAAGGAACGCAGATGGGACAGTGGGCGTGGAAAAAAAAGCTCGTGTCTAGAACAAAAGTCGGTGTGTGGCCGTACACAAGGAAAAACCGGCTGTAACTTGTAGTGTGTTAAATGGCAGTATCATAGAAAAACAGTTTTGTGTCCCAGTTCTTGTGATCGAGCTGGGCATGCATAGAGATCAAGTCTGAAAAAGTTCTATGAAAACACTTATTGAGACCACTTCTTTGCGAGTGATATGCCGAAGTGGTGGTATGGATGGTGTCAGAGACCTGTAGGACTTCAGCGAGCACCTGAGAAAGATATATTTTGCCACGGTCTCTCGAGAGAAGACGAGGGGTGCCGTGGCGCAATATAATGGCACGCAGGACAAAGGCGGCGAATTTGTAGGCAGTGCCAGAAATCAGTTTTCAGCGTCGCGAGTAAGATGGTCTACGGCAGTAACAATCCCGCGGAGACAGGCGGGGGTAAGCGGAAGGGGTCCGTGTAAGTCTTTTGAGGACTCGGCAACGTATACAAGGCAGCGATAAGGCGAAAACGACTTTAATAAATAGGAGCTACGGCATCAGTGCAGTCCTGGAGCACGCACGCGCCTAGGAACGACTACCAAACGGCGTTTTGACTACACTCTAAGCAAAAGGGAGCAACAGGGGTATAGGGGATGCTCCTTTCAGGCAGCAATTGCATTGCCACTCCCATTACTCCCGTAAAAGGAGTAACTGCAGAGGGACGAACCGTTGCTCTCCTTCCAGTTCCTCTTTCGGGGGATGAACAGTTACTCCCTTCAGTTCCTCCCTGCGGACCAACAGTTACTCCCACCAGTTGCTCCCTGCGGACCAACCATTACTCCCACCAGTTGCTCTTCTAAGAGCAACAGTTACTCTTTACCGTTCCTCCCACGTGTTCGCAGTTACTCTCTGAAAACCAACTGCTCATGCTTCCAGTTATTCATTGGGGAAATAACTATCTCGAGTATGCTTGTCACACGCTTAACACATGGCGAGAGCTCCTTGGAAGAGCACTGCTTTGGTGCTTCTAACACAAAAAGTGGACAATATAGAAAGGAAAATAAATGCTTTATTGTTCTTTTTATGAGGCGACGTGTGAGCACAAGTAAAAGTAGACTTCGCCACACCACAGCCAGCACTAAACAAGCACCATAATACATCAAAGGTTTTCTGCGTCATCCGTGGAAAAACAATCTTAAATTTCTAGCATAGGGCAGTTTGTGTACTCATTGGTGAGAGAAAGGCAACTTCTTCAATGCTGAAGGACTCAAGGTACGCAGCTGATGTTTTCATCAGGCTTGCACAGCGGAATGCCATCACAGGCATATATGAAGCATCTCATTGCTGCAAGAAAAAAAAATAGAAGTGTGAGTTTAAACATGCCACAGTCAATACTTAACAATGAGTCACACACACTGCTGCAGCGCTTACATTCTAGGATGTCCACTGCAAAACGAAATGTGAAAAAAAAGGAAGGATCGGTCAAACGTTACTTGGCAAGCCATGTAAATGCTGATGTGGTAGACGCTCTTCACATGATGCCTCAGACAGCAATATTCTGGAAGAAAATGTGCAGCACCTCAACAAGGCATATTTGTAACAGTTAAAGATACCCTTAGGTTCAGTTAACTTGTTTTCTATACACAGCTGAGTGACATTTCTCTGAGCCCATTCACCAATGGGCATTCTAAGTGAGATCATGTGTGTGGCAAATAACACGTACCGTCCGCTCATGTTAAAATACTTATTTAGCTCGTGCACATAGTTGCTCTCGACTCTATTGTTCTATCATACGCTGCTTCGTATTGAATTGTGCAATACCTGTAAGCACAAGCCAAGCATGCAAAGCCTGCTTGAAAGCAACCATTTGCAGAGGCTGCGTGATAATCTTCAGTATATTTCTTTGTACCTGACGCAAACGGCTGGACAAAACTATCGACAAATAAATGTAGACCGTGCTACCTTCAAAAAATGCTTTAAATTTATTAAATAAGGGTGCATTTGTTCACTCGGTTGACAAGTCACAGCCACGAGACACGTGAACGAAGCAATATATCTTAAGGCATACACAGATATTCTGATTCTTTGTTTGACAGTGTCATAGATAGCTTGCCAATACATATATATCTGAGAGCAACAAATTGTGAAGTTTTTATTAGTTCAATGTCTTCTTGGTTCACAGCCAAACAGGTTACTGCTCTGTTAGACAAATTGGAATAAGCGCACCGTGGTTTCCAAAAAAAAAACCATTGTTAGAAGTTAGCTCACGATGTGAATGTCTGCCTATTTATTTTGTACTGCCTTCTACATGTGCCACAAAGACATTTGTTGACGATGTGCTACCAGTCAAGCCAAGATCGTATACTTGGTCAATGTGATGGAAATACAAACGTTAGAAACACTGCCACCTCTAGTAAGAGCATAACACTTCAGGATCTTGGAACAGCAAGGAGGTGCACAAGAAAGTTAAGCCCACTCTTGCAGAACTTTGAACGCGAATTTTTCAGAGTGGGGGAGGTGAACATGCTATGGAACTTTTAAACCCATGAAACATCTGCAGAAAACAGGGTAAAGGCAAGTCAAGAAACGCTGTTATGAAGGCCTGCGCATGGACAGCTTTGTGAATCTAGGCCCAAGTGTTGTGCTTTGTGCAAGCCAAAATTCATGCGAATAGGTAAATCATACTTTTAGGAGCACCAGCGTAAAGAAATCTTGGCAGTTGGCTTTTTAGTACAAACAGCAATCCCTGCAACGAAAACATAAACGTTTTATCTTAAGGGTAACAGTGTGAGCACACACACGGGCCAGAAGAGCCATGTCAAATTGTCCGTGCCAGTGTAACCATGTGGCATGATATACTAACCTCTGGCCAACACATGCACAGTTTGCCCCTAAAAAGCGATGCTTTCATATACGTAGTACAAAAAGTCTGCACTTACCAATTTCACTTGCTTTCGGTACTTTAGCATCGTTGGGAGCATCTTTAACTGCAGTATAAACAAATTTGTGTCATATCCCTGAAAAAAAGTAGTAAAAGACATGCATCAAATATTGTTTCCTTTGGTAGCAGTGAAGTCAGGTTAAGAACAGCCAAGTGGGAATCAGCCTAATTATGTGCATGCGGCAAATCCCAAACGGCGTTATTGAGGTTGTCGAAATTTTCGTCGATTGGTATAACGTCGATATGTGACTTCAACGGCATGCCAAGTTTTCACAGCGCATAAAGATTTCATGATGCGGAATAATGACAACGCTAACGAGAACATGCAGCATTTATGATTGTCTTTTACAATATTCAGTTTTGCGAAGGTTTTGCATCACTAAAGAAATCTGAAAGATTTGGGCCATTCCTCCTCCAGTCGTTCTGTCCATATGTAAATTGCTCGCTTGATGGTGCGCTTATAAAATAGTACTTTCAGCGCAGAGGTGAAGCAAGTGACGCAGTGATCTGTGCAGATTTTTTTTTTGAGGCGTACGGGGAGGGGGGGGGGGGGGTCCGCTTATCTGAATTGGAGGCTGGGCAAGCGAATATGGTCGTCATTATGGGCTCCCTACGCCCAGCTTAAAAAAATTCTATGCGCAACCGCCTGGCTATACCAGTGAAGTGATGCGACAATGATTTGTTCACTTACTGATTTACATACACTTTACAGCTCTAAAAAATGCGGCCCAAGGCCCCAAAACTCAGCCGCCAACGTTACATAAAGCCAATGGTAGAAACGTGCCAGTATAAAGGCAGCCCCAATGTTTTTTCCAAGCAAGGTAGTGTTGCGGAAATGAACGTTTATCTGCAAAAGTACACTGGCACTGCAGTGGTGACAGGGGAAGCAAGAGGGTATGCAGGCGGTAATAATAGAGGTAATTTAGTTCGATACGGATAGCAATGGATACGGTAAATAAGAAACAGCAAATCATTTCTCTTTTAATAGCGTAACCACTCAACAATGTATTGTAAGAGCAATAAATGTTGCTGGAAATGCCACTCACTTGCACGCTGATGCATGCACAGTCCTTTGTCCGACGAGCGAATAGGCTTGCAGATAGCTGAAGACGTGTTTACGATGTGTTCGTTCTACCCAGCAGCAAAATCCACAACTTCGTGCTCCATAAAGATAAATATACACTAACCTTCATTACGAATAAGTAGAAACGCAAATCTGCGACACACACACACACGATCAAAACATAGCTCACAAGCTCGCATGTCCATGTGCTCGCCGACCACAGACCATATGAATATGAGTAGTGCGAACGCGAACCTAGTTGCGCCGAAAAAAAAAAAAACGTCGAGCAGTGGCAGCACAGGAGTCAGCGCAATGCTTTCAGTGTATTCTCCTAATACACTTATAAAAAAGCTGAGGTACACTACACTCCTAATTAAATATAAAAAAATTGAGTGTAATTTTTATTTAGTGCTAGCAAACATAAACACTGAATAAAAATTACTTTTTAAATTACACCGCTTGCTACGCTAGCGCCACACTTGTCGTGCGGGCGCAAATGGCGCAGATTCGTCATTGTGTCCTCAAACTACACGGTGAAGCGTGCTACTGAGTGTACGGCTGATGAAAAGCACGTCTGGGTCCGCTTTTTATTTTCTTCTCTGATATATCTGGGGGGGGGGGGGGCTCCTTATGCACCTGTTTCGGTGCTTGATCGACTTTGACGCCCTTCCTTCGCGGACGAACGGCAATTCTAGGCTTTTTTTATCGTTGTTTTTCACGTGTTTGGTCGTTCGGTTCGCTTTGACGTGCCAACTCTCCATTCTGCTGCTGCGTGTGTTAGGTACTAGCCGTAGCTGTATTCTCAGGTCTTCTGTGTTTAGCCAGCGCTGCTTTCGTATTATCTGCGGATGCTAAAATAAATCACTGTTTTGGTTTGGTGAAGTTTGGCACACATAACAAACAATAATCTGGCCCATGAATATCAATGTGGGTGGCATCCATATTTGTGTGCGGTGTCCTGCCGGGGAGTAACCGTTGCCTGACGAGAGCATTTACAGCGGTTCCTCCTTCCGTTGCTTCCTTACAAACTTAAGATGAATACAGTTGCTTCCCCATTCTCGAACAAGTTAGCCATCTTGTTCCGCTTGGTCTTTTCGGACAGTCGGTCTGAAGGAGTAAGAACAGCCGTTGCTCCCATTTCGGCCGTTTCGGCTTAGAGTGTAGCTCAACACGGAGCACAGGGCTTCCAGATTACGTGAGGTCTCACATCCAATCTTTCTTTTTTTTAATGGTTGATGGGCTTTTGAAATCACACCCCACCTCGTTTTGTGTCATGTTTCATAGTCTAGCAGCAACCAAAACTGCTCTGCCCAACATTGCGATAATGCTGTGAAGTAGTAAGAAGACATGGGTGGGCTTATATAGATGGGCAATATATATGGTGTACATAGCTGGGATCTGTACACTACATGTTCAACATCCATGATTACCACCAAAGGTTAGGCATACTGACCGAGCCCGTACAATTGTGATTGATATGCGCGCTTCTGGGTTTTAAAATACACGATTTTGACGAGGAAGAATGACAATACAGCACAGCCATGGCATGAATTGCCTAACTGAAACATTTTTCATTATGTACAGTGTCCGCGAACGAAGCAACGAATATCGATGCGACGCGATTGCAGCACTTCCACAGAACGTACGTCCCCCCTCACCGACAGCCACCGCTCACACCCGCCGGCACTTCTCTGGCTCTAATGCGAGAACACAGACTTGTCAATTTGTATGCTTGCAGAATCAATATGATATCATAATGTTTCCGGCGCACTGCGTTCGTTTTCGCCAAGCCGGTATGTAGTTGTTGCTAACGATAGAGCTACAGCAGTGCGCTGGCACGACTGCACGTTACGTTGTGCGAAAATCATCCCAATACTCAAACAGTTAGGTGGGCATATCTATGGAATAAGCCTAGAGACGTGTTAAAGCCTGATCAGAGGTCGCCCTTTAGAACGAGCAAAAAACGAATATGAAACTCGGCAGACCCCGCCAATAAACTGTACCTGCTCACCACTTCACTTGGCTTTCTTTTCTTGTGGTTGTGAATTGTAACAAACGCAGAGCGTCGATGCCATTATGGCAGTGGCAATCGTTGCAGGCAGCAGTTGCTTGTGTTTAATAAATGTGGAAATGTTAGTAGGAGGGGCCGATCTCGTCTATGTCGCATAGCGAAAAACAAAACTGAATTTAAACAGTCAGTTCGTATGCGAACTAGCAATTTAACACGCAAGTTCCGTCATGTATAGCGCAGTGGTTAGTGTTTCCGAACGAGAATCAGCAAGTTGCGCGCATTAATCTCCGCGGTGGCCTGTTCTTTTTTGCTGGTGCAATTTACATCGTTTTTCTGGCATTCTTTTTTATTTTTGTGGAAGCTCGTCACAGTGATTCTGACGCCATTGCGCGCTCAAGCGTTGCCGGCACAGCAGCATCTATAATATCTCACCATACACCATGGTCGATATTTTCTAGCATTCACCCACTACACATATCCACTATAATGGTGGGTCGTGGTTTACAACAAGTCCACCCTTCGTATTTTTTTTTTTTCAATAGGGTTCTTCCTTGTCCAGAGCCCAGTGACATTTCCACTTCTGAGCTTCTTTCGCACAGCTTTGGGTTGGCTTAGCAGCTGGAATGGTGGCTTTTTATTGGTCTTGCACTCAACACCTGCTGGTCTTTTATCTATGAGAGCCTCAATCTCACAGCTGAGATGCTGTCAGGGCTCACCCAGAAAACTGGCATGTTTTAGTACGGATGAGTGCATGCTTCTATAGGCTTCCTTTTGTGTCTCCATTTTCAATTCATTGGCTTGCAGTGGCTGGTTAACTCTCTGGCAATGTACTAGGTTCATCCATCCCGTATTAACGCTTGAGTCCTTCGCATGATTCTCTCGACATTGGCTTTGGATGAAATCATCTTCCTTGCTGATTCTATGCAGGCGAGGTATGTATGATAATTTATCTGACAAAATAGCAATGAAGTGGTCAGTACTTTTGTAAGGCCTGAAATCATTGTCATCAGTGTCAGATACGACTACATGCTGGTGCGATACGTGTTGAACTGCAGTGCCTTAGCAAAATTACGCCTCAGGCAACCAAGCACGCGGTTTGCATTGTTAACAAAATGTTCATTGTGAACGTTCCAGGTGAGGTTGCTAGTAATGTTAACAACGAGATATTTATAGAAAGAAACAGAGTCTATGGTGATGCTATCAAGGTAGTAAACAGGTAATGGGTTATTTTTTCTGGATACATGTATGAATTTACACTTGCTAGCATTGAGTTCCATGCGCCACTTTAAGCACCAAGCCGTTATAGAATTTAGGTCAGTTTGGAGGGTGATAAAGTCATCGTCACAGATTATTTTTTGGAACACTACGCAATCTTCAGCAAATAAATTGATATTAGATGAAATACATGACGTTAAATAAATCATAAATTAGGAAAAACAGAGGGCCGAGAACAGAACCTTGTGGCACACCGGATTGAACGAAGGTATTAGTATTTTGGTTGTTAATCGAAACGAACTGCGAGCAAGTAGTTCGAAAATTGTCTAGCCATGCAAGAAGTTCCGGTTCAACATTAAGCTGACGTAACTTGTGTAGTAGTATTTTATGGCACACCTTGTCAAACGCTTTTGAAAAGTCTAATAAATGCAGTCAGCAGATGATGATCGATCCAGTATGGCATGAAGCTTATGTGTGAAAGATACTGTGTTTTATAAGACTAACGTTTGCGAAAACTATGCTGTGATCACGTAAAAAATCAATTTGATTCTAAGAAATTACCAAGGTGTGAAAAAAGAACATGTTCGAGGATTTTACACGGAATGCTAGTAAGTGAAATGGGTCAGTAATTAGGCGGTGAGGCTTCGTTTCCTGATTTATGAATTGGAATGATCTTTCCTACCGTCCAGACGGCAAGCAAACAATCGTCGTCAAGTGATTGCTAAAAAATCTTTGTTAAAATGATGGATGAATAGGCGCAAGTGCTCTGCAAGAATTTAGGGCTGATGTCGTCACAACCGGGAGCGGAAGAAACTTCAAGTGTTTTAATTACTTTAGCAATCCCGCTTGGTTGAATAATTATTGGAAACATATCATTGTAGTTATATGTTTGGAAAGGTGGCATGCAGACAATTTCAGAAAAAGAACGATTTCGCACAAAGGTTTCATTAAAAGTCTTAGCGTGCTCTACCGAAGAAATTGCAGCACCGTCGATGGTGGTTAGATGAACGATATTGTTATCACGAGGATTGATGGTGCGCCAAAACTTTTTAGTGTCAGTAGCTAGCAAAGTGGAAAATATGGTACGAAAAAAGTTCTCTTTGGCTGACCTTAGTGCCGCAACATAGTTATCATTAGCCAGTTTGTAAGCCGCCCAACGCGTATCATTATTATAAAGTTTAGCTGATCGGTACAAGCGTTTTTTCTTGTTAGATAAGCGTTTAAGGCTACTTGTTTACCATAGAGCATTACAGCTGGAAAAGAAAGAGTGAACAGGAATGTATTCTTCCGTGAAATCGCTACTTTTTAGTAAACATGTTGCAGTTATTTTCCACTGTTTGATTATCAAAATCGTTACGAAAAGGGACAAGAAATTTGCCTAGCCAGTTGTTAATTGCTTCGAAATTAGCACGGTTATAGTCGCGGACAGGTTTAGTTTTGGACACAACAAATTTAAACTAAGTGTGAGTAAAGAATAATAGCTAAGACCTGGTAGATGGACGAGGTTAGAAACAAAATCAGGCATGGTTGTAAGTACTAAATCAAAAGTGTTAGCTGCACCATTCATTATTCTTGTCGGTTCTTTGGCTATCTGAGTTAGCGAAAAAAGAGAGCATAGGTCTAGGAATTCTTGAGCAAACGTAGAGATGGAAAAAATAGTAGGATGTTGATCAGCCCATTCTATATTCGGTATATTAAAGTCACCCAACAGAAACGGGGGGGTCGTAGCATAACAAGAAGCAAGTATGATTAGCACATCGTGTACCTCACTTACAAAACTAGACGACTCAGTAGGTGGGCGATAACAGGCGCAAAATGACAACTTTCGGGACCCTATTTCAACAATGACGCATACAACTTCGAGGTTAGTGCTAACATGGATGCGCTAGGATGACAAATTTTTCGAGATACCTAAGGAAAAGCCACTTCCTCGCCGTATCGTTCGATCACATCGGTAGAACAAAAAAAAAAACAACTATAGCGTGGAATTTTGTGATCTTGAATGTATGAGTGCAACCACATTTCAGTTAGTACGATGATGTCAGGGTTACAAGTTTCAATTACAGATATAAATCTCGTTTGTTATTATTACTCCGAACATTCGTGAAAAGCACAGATACATTACGTGACTTAGTTCCACTGCCCCTCGCACGTTCCTATGTTAAAGCACGTGTAGGCGTTGGATGGGAGAGTACTTGGTTACCTTTTTGCTGCAGCTTTAGTTTGTTTATGCTATCGGTGAAAGGGTCGTAATGGTATTGCTTTTTGTCTATTGTTAACTTGGTATAGTGGAGCTTGAATTGCGTTGATCCGGGTTGGCTTTTGGCAAAGGTCACGAGCTTTCCCCGAGCCTGACGCGTAACTGGAGAAAAATCTTAGGTGATGGCGACGTTTAGTTCGTTTAATTTTGTACGAGCCAAAATATTTTGTCTTTTGTTTTATACCTTGAAAATCTAACTATAATTGGTCGGGATTTGCCTTCTTTGTCAGCACCTAAGCGATTGGCGTGCTCGATGTCGTGATCTGCTAGTTTAATAGTTGCATTAGACATTAGTTGTGTTATACGCTCTTCCGATTGTTCCCACGTTCCTATTGCGTCTGGTACACCGTGAAAAATTGAGTTGTTGCGTCGGGACTGTTCTTCATGCTCGTCGTGACGAGCCTGTATTGATTTGTGTTGGGTGCCCAGTGTTTCCGCTGAAGCTTGAATAGTCGTCATATCCTGCTCAAGGTGATCAGCTGTTTTTGTTTTTTTTTTTCTTCAAGTGCGTCTAACCGTTTTTCGATTGAGCCAATTTTTTCCTCAATTTTTTTCTGACTCATTTTGATTTCCTTAAGGTTGATGGCTAGATCAGCTTGGATTTTCGATGACTCAACGGAGCGCACTTGAATATCTTTGAGGATGTTAAAAACTGCTTGCATTTGCTCTAAAGGATTTGCCGCAAGGACCCCGGAACCAGCGACTGGTGGAACGAGTGTTAGGTCCTGAATAACTTTCAATATCCCAGGTGCGCAAAAGCAAAAACAGCTTTGAAACGCAATCCCTCGCGATGTCACAAAGAACTCCGGGGCATGGGAGCAGAAGTAGGCAACGATTGTCATTTTTTCTACAGAAGAGCGAAAACTCGTTACGAACCTGTAACGGGCAAAGGCGTGACATGTCAGATGAGCTGTAGAAGCTGCTCGCATTTGCTTTGGGAGGATCTGCCAGCAAGGACTCAGGAACCAGCGAGCTGGTGGAACGAGTGTTAAGTCCTGGATTACCTTGAATATCTCTGGCATGCAAAAGCAAAGGCAGCATTGAAACACAATTACTCGCGATTTCGCAAAGAACTCCGGGGCATGGGAGCAGAAATAGGCAACCATTGTCATTTTTTGTACTGAAGAGCGAAAACTCGTTATGAACCTGCAACGGGCAAAGGCGTGACATGTCAGATGAATCGTCGAAGTTGCTCGCATTTGCTCTGAAGGATCTGCCGGCAAGGACTCAGGAATCAGCGAGCTGGTGGAACGAGTGTTAAGTCCTGGATTACTTTCAATATCCCTGGCACGCAAAAGCCAAAACAGCATTGAAACACAATCACTCGTGATGTCACAAAGAACTCCGGGGCATGGGAGCAGAAGTAGGCAACTATTGTCATTTTTTCTACTGAAGAGCGAAAACTCGTTACGAACCTGTAACGGGCAAAGGCGCGACATGTCAGATGAACTGTCGAAGCTGCTCGCATTTGCTTTGAAAGATCTGCTGGCAAGGACTCAGGAACTAGCGAGCTGGTGGAACGAGTGTTAGTTCCTGGATTACATTCAATATACCCGGCGTGCAAAAGCAAAAACAGCATTGAAACACAATCACTCGTGATGTCGCAAAGAACTCCGGGGCATGGGAGCAGAAATAGGCAACGATTGTCACTTTTAGGGCCGAAGCTCCTTATGGCGTGGCTTGTGCGTCCCTCGTAGAACGTAACCACTAGGGGCACATACCCGAAATAGGTATAACATTTGACCTCCAAGGTAGTGCCGATAAGAGATTTCTTCTGTGCGTTGTTTAACACTAAAACTAGTGCTCAATGTACATGCCAATGGCTGCTAATGGGGAATGAGAGACGAGAGCATTCGGCTTTTAGTCAACGCGCATGCTGCGATCCCCATTAGCAGCCATTGTCATGTACATTAAGCACTATCGGACAAGAAAGGGTTGCTACATTATACTCGCTGGGAGTAACCTCCTTAGTTTTAGAAATGTTTAGCGAGCGTTGAGCCGCAGGGCCGTGAATACAATGAACTAGTATATACCATGAATAAATTTGAGGTGGTTAAAGGGGGAGGAAGCAGATACGAAGCGCAAGCAGTAAGAAATTAAAAGCTGAATCCTCCTGTCTCTCATTTCACATTAGCAGCCACTGGCATGTACATTGAGCACTTTCTCAGAGGAAAAGGTTGCTACGTATACTCGCTGGGCGTAACCTCCTTGGTTTTAGAAAGGTTTAGCGAGCATTGGGCCACAGTGCCATGAATACAGTGAACTAGTATATACCATGAACTCAAGGTGGTTGAAGGTGGGAAGTAGACCCGAAGCGCAAGCCGTAAGAAAGTGTGCGTGTGCCACCTCTCGTTTAGTCCTTGGAATGTCCACTGAATGACAGTGCTTCCATATGGGGAATATATGATAAAAAGATGCGAGATGGTGGGACTAGGAGTGTTGAATAGATGGACGAACGGACACGCAGACAGATGCATGGATAGACGCATGAACGGACGCAGGGGCGGATGTATGAACGAACGCAGGGACGGGCGCACGGAGAGACGCATGGACGGTCACACAGACGGACGCATGGACGGACGAATGATTCGCCCCACTCTCCATCATTCACTCCGTGGATATGCTGCCATTTTTTTCTACTGAAGAGCGAAAACTCGTTACGAACCTGTAACGGGCAAAGGCGCGACATGTCAAATGAACTGTAGAAGCTGCTCGCATTTGCTCTGAAGGATCTGCCGGCGAGGACTCAGGAACCAGCGAGCTGGTGGAACGAGTGTAAAGTCCTAAATTACTTTCAATATCCCCAGCTGCAAAAGCAAAAACAGCATTGAAACACAATCACGCGCGATGTCACAAAGAACTCCGGGGCATGGGAGCAGAACTAGGCAACGATTGTCACTTTTTCTACTGAAGAGCGAAAACTGGTTATGAACCTGCAACGGGCAAAGGTGCGACATGTCAGATGAACTGTCGAAGCTCCTCGCATTTGCTCTGAAGGATCTGCCGGCAAGGACTTTGGAACCAGTGAGCTGGTGGAACGAGTGTTAGGTCCTGGATTACATTCAATATCCCCGGCGCGCAAAAGCAAAAACAGCATTGAAACACAATCATTCGTGATGTCACAAATAACTGCGGTGCATGGGAGCAGAAATATGCAACGATTGTCACTTTTTCTACTGAAGAGGGAAAAATTGTAACTGATGCATCGTCATTTGCACATGTCACTGCCACTGCGCACGTTGTGTGCGCATACCCTTCAGAGGCTATAAAAAGCCTCGCTCCCAATAAACGTTGTTCACTGTTGTACATTCGTGTTTGTTCGCTTCAGTGGCGATGAGGCGGTCGAACCGTTGGTCGCGCTGCGACCATGGCTGCGCACGCGGGCCAACCGGGTTTTGATGAGGAGGCGGACAACTGGGAGGCTTACCGGCTACGCTTGGAAGCATACTTCGAGGTTCACGACGTCACGGACGAGAAGAAACGCAGGGCAATTTTGGTCGCGGCGTTGAGCACAAAGACAGTGGATTTATTGGCTGCACGATGCGCGCCGGCGAAAATACGGGACCTGAAATACGAAGACGCTGTGAAGTTCCTGGGTGAGCGATTTGCTCCGGCGTGCAACGAAATCGCAGAATCGTACAAGTTCTTCACAAGGAATCAGCTTGCAGGAGAGGCGGTAAATAAATTTCTCGTGGAAATACGAAAGATTGTAAGCAGGTGTATTTTCGGTAGCGCCCTTGACAGGATGCTAAGGGACCGCATTGTTTGCGGCCTGCGCAACGCTAGTGTTCGTCGGCAGCTGTTGGCAAAAGCGGAACTCACGCTAAGGGAGGCGGAAGAGGCAGCACGTGCAGCAGAGATGACAGCGGCAAACGTGGACCACATGGCCAGCGCGCAAAACACGGACAATGTGCACGCTATGACGATGAAACGCAGAGGCCAACCAACTAGGCATCCGTCACTACGAGAGTCGGCGAGCAGGGAAGACTGGCGGCACGAAGGGACGTGCCCATGCTGCGGCAAAAGTGGTCATACAGCGGAAAAATGCAAGTTCCATTCTGTTAAATGCTTCACTTGTAAGAGGCAAGGACACCTAGCCCGTGCGTGCCAGCAGCACCAGTCCCGGCAAAACAAAGTATTCCACTGTGAAAGTCAGTGGTCTGATAATGACGACTACGAAAACTTTCTGCTCAACTTGCTAGCGGCATCGGTGAACATGGTCCAGCCAATTTATCGCACCATGGAATGGGATGGCGTGGCTCTCCGAATGCAAGTAGACACCGGTTCCCCCGTGACAATCATCACATGGCCTACCTACACCAAATACCGTCACCTTTGGCCTCGGCTCCAGAGGACTACCTTGCAACTGACTTGTTTCCTCGGTCAACTTCCCGTCAAGGGTCAACTCAATATCTCGGTGACGTACGGCGGGACCACACTGGACACTACCTTGGTGGTGCTGGTGTGCTCTGGACCGGATCTGTGTGGGCGGGACGTCATCAAAGCCCTCGAACAGCACGGAAGGCAGGTTTTCGCCGTCGGAATGAAGGCTGCCCCCGGTAAGCCATCCTCTACTAAGGACGATTTACAAGTGCAGCAGTTGTTAGACGAGTTTCAGGACTTGTTCTCGGAAGATCCAGGTTTAATCAAAGGGCCACCCGTTGAGTTACACTTGCGCGAAGGTGTCGTACCTCGTTTCTTTAAGGCACGTGCCGTGCCTTACGGGATGAGAGAAGCCGTTAGCCAAGAGATAGATCGTCTCGTTCAGACAGGAATGTTGACACCAGTTGCTTGCGCTCTTGTTCCGGTAGTAAAGAAAAATGGGTCCATACGACTTTGCGGTGACTTCAAAGTAACAGTCAACGCTGCTTGCCACACGAAAAAATATCCGTTGCCCGAAATTCAAGACATCTTTGCTAGCTTAAGTGGAGGCAAAGTGTTCTCTACAATCGATCTAAAGGACGCTTACAGTCAGCTACCTCTAGATGAGAACGCAAAGCAGCTTCTAGTCTGTTAACACGCAAAAGGACTATTCTGCTTCAACCGGCTCCCTTTCGGTGTAGCGTCCGTCCCAGCAACTTCCAGAGACGCATGGAAGCCATCCTTCAAGGAATACCGGTAGTTCAAGATTACTTGGATGACGTGGTTGTGGCAGAGAAGCAAGACAACTGCGAAAAATTGCGCAAAGTCTTCCAGAGGTTACGGGACTATGGTGTGAAGCTTCACCCAAGCAAATGCAAAATACGGAAGAAAGAAGTTGAGTATCTTCGGCACCGCATATGCGCAGATGGCATTTTGCCGAAAGCGGAGAACATTGAAGCAGTATTAGGAATGCCCAGGCCAACATGTGTGGCAGAGCTGCAGTCATTCATCGGCTTTGTGACGTATTACTATGCATTCCTTGGCAACTTGTCCACTGTTCTCGCACCGTTGTATGAACTGTTAAAGAAAAAACGCCTGTTGGCAGTGGGGAGCAAGACAAGAGGCCGCTTCCGAAGCAACAAAACGCCTCGTCAAAGGCGCCAAGTTCCTCACGCACTACGATCCGCAAAAGCCCCTCGTGTTAGAAACGAACGCGTCGTCTTACGGCATCGAGGCTATTTTATACCACCGGATCAACGAGAAGCGAAGCCAGTTGGATTTCGGTCGCGCACTCTGACTTCTGCAGAGCGGAATTACGCACAAATTGAGCGTGAAGCGCTGGCAGTTGTCTTTGGGGTGACCAAATTTCGTGAGTACCTACTGGGTAACACTTTCACGCTAATTACACATCACAAGCCACTTCTGCGACTGCTCAGCCCGGACAAGCCCGTATCTGCTCTGGCAGCGGCACGGATCCAGCGTTGGTCTTTATTACTCAGCGGCTACACGTACACGATCGAGTACAAGGCAGGAAAAACCCTTCCGGTAGCTGATGCCCTGAGCCGCCTTCCGGCAAGCTACCAGCACGATGCCAGTACCATGGAGTCCATCAATAACGACGCCCGTGAGTACGCAATTTTTGCTGAGCAACTAGACACCACCCTGATGTCTCGTGATTTGGCCCGGGCGACAAAAGCAGACAGCACCCTCAAGCAAGTCGCTGTCTATATTCGCAACGGCTGGCCTAGGAAACTACCGAGATCAAAACCAGACTTACGTCCATTCTTTTTCAAAAAACACAAACTTGTGTGCAGTAATAACATTGTCTACTGGGGTGACCGAGCGAAATTCCGGTCGCCGCCCGGAATTCCGTACTACGCATGCTGCACGAGACTCATCAAGGGATGACGTCGATGAAGAAGTTGGCGCGCTTCATATTTTGGTATCCTGGGCTGGATCGGGACATTGAACGTGTGGTAAACACTTGCCCTGTATGTGTGCAGTGTAGCAGCATGCCACCTGCCAAGGAGCCTGTGCCATGGCCGTAAACCAAGGAAAAGTGGTCAAGGGTGCACGTAGACTATGCCGGCCCGGTTGACGGACATATGTTGCTCATCGCGGTGATTCGCACACGAAGTGGATAGAGGTGAGCCCAGTGAAGATAGCCAGCGCGGGACGGACTATCGAAGCCTTACAATCAATGTTTAGTAGGTTTGGCCTGCCCCGAACCGTGGTTTCCGATAACGGGCCACAGTTCACTAGCGCGCAGTTTCAGTCGTTCATGAATGAAAACGGAATTCGCCACTTTCGCACCGCGCCTTATCATGCGCAGTCCAACGGTTTAGCAGAGAGGGCAGTGTGAACGATTAAACTGGGACTGCGCAAGAACGCTAGAGGCACACTGCAAGGCCGATTAGACCAAATTCTGTTGCAGTATCGCCGCACCCCTCTGCCCAGCGGGAAAACGCCTGCGTTCATGCTGCTGGGTTTTGAGCCTCGATGCAAGTTGGATAACATCGTGTCCTGTCGGCCATTTTCTCACGCAAATACGGAGCACCCCGGAACCACTCGCCAAGTTGGAGACTCTGTTTGGTACAGGAACTACGGGACAGGAGCCAGGTGGAAGGCTGGCGTCGTACAGATCCCCGAAGGTCACCGCATGGTAACCATCAAGGCCGCAGACGGCAAACATCATCGCCGGCATTATGACCAGTTGAAAGGAAGAGAAACCGACAGCACGGGACTCGCTGCCGGTGAAGCAGAAGCCAAGCAAGAGCCCGGGGTTGAGGCACCGCAGACGGAAGCTGGCAAAACCGGTGCACCACTGACCTCAAGAGAACCCCAGAGCCCAGGTGCGCCAGACACAGACAGCCGACCAAATACGCATGACAACCAGGTTGGAAATGACGCCAGCGGCGCGCAATCTGATGGCAATAAAGAGTTCGATCCTGGCGAAACCATGTTACGCAGGTCCACCAGAAACCGACGCCCGCCGGATCGCTACCAGCCTTAAGGGGAAAGAAGGCTGATGCATCGTCATTTGCACATGTCACTGCCACTGCGCACGTTGTGTGCGCATACCCTTCGGAGGCTATAAAAAGCCTCGCTCCCAATAAACGTTGTTCACTGTTGTACATTCGTGTCTGTGCGCTTCAGTTACGAACCTGTAATGGGCAAAGGCGTGACATATCAAATGAGCTGTCAAAGCTGCTCCCATGCCCACTGAAGCGGTAACTGCTCTGCCATTCTCTTAAGTCCAACTCGGCAACCGACTTCACTGGTGACATCGATGCACAGAATGTGGCTGGCGCAACCGCAGACAGATCCAAGAAGAAGGCGTGTAGTAGATGACTGGCTCGTTGTTGTCCGCCTTCCTCGGTAATTAGTGCTGCTGGTTTGACAGTAGCTTCGCTCTGGAGGCCATAGGACGCACAGCAAAAGGAAAGCCTGTAACGGGTAGACGCGCGACATGTCAGATGAGCGGTCGAAGCTGCTCCCATGCCCACCTAAGCTAATACAGCAGCTGCGAACTATGGTAATAGAGCTCTAATATTCACATACCTGAAGCTCTTCTCATTAGTTATTTGGTCTTTATGCACAATCTTCCACTTCGCCGTCAAGATCTCGGGATCCACTTTAAGCTGGTTGTCCCACTCCGGCCGTTACCACTCTGCCTTTTACGCATTGTTTGCGGATGCACTGGGCTAGCTGCGCATCACAAAAAAAACGGAATTGGGCTACTTCAAAAGGCCTATTATCCCCTCTTTTCAATGACATCTGATTTTATTACCTGGTCGGAAGCTTTACCTAGTAGCAATGAAAATAGTGTGATTAACAAGAGAGTTTTCATTGTACAGGCCACTTTTGTACAGCGAATACGGTGAAACTATTCAACGTAACAAAGCGGAATTTACTGTGACGTTAGACGAAGTGCCAATCAAGGTTTCTATGAAGATATATCGGACATGAACAAATTAGTAATTTATTTACGTTCTAATGAAAATGGCCAAAATATTGAAGCTTTGTGTACGAATATTTTTGTTTCTTTACGCAGCAGAACCATTAAGCTCAGTGGCTATGTAGACTACATTGGATTTATTTTCTATGCGAAGTAGATGAGTGTCTTGACAAAAACTTGATGAATTATTGTTTCGAGGGGGCAGTTTGTGGCTGCACTTGGCCACACATTACGATGAAGCGACCAAACTTACAAGCTGACACTTTAAACTTCTATATAATGACGAAGCAGGCCATTTTTTATATTTCCACGAGGAGAAAATTTTTTCAATTTCATTAGGAAACTTACAAGACAGCATTGAATAAAGCTCATTTTTCTGCTGGTCAGTTTCATACAAACTCGCTTTTTTTCTTTTTAGATACTAACTATCAACGAGTATTGCCCGTTAGTAGATGCCTATTGTGTCTTGTGTATATTTGTGCTCACTAACTTGACCACTCAGTGCTCTAAACTGAATATTTTCAAAAAAATGTGAATGTCACATGCGTTTTTCGGTGGTAGCTCCATCTAATAAATGAAAAAAGGCAGAAGTTGTTTCAGGTGAGTTCAAACGTTCGCCGAACGTGGTGCAGTTAAACATAATGAAACGGGTAAAACAGGTATCGATTATAACTCCAGGATTCATTGTTTGCCTCGCAAGCTAAGTCTAGTCACCGCACGTAACAAATACAAACCGTAAAAGAAGGACGGCTGAGTAATGAATCATTTCCACTTGCACCACGTCCGCAGGTGGGGCGGTGTCTTCAAGTGGCAAATTGTTTCGCTATGCCAGAAAAATGTGCGTTCGTCACGCGGTCACAGAACCAGTGTTCCCCGCCACCTCTTAAGTAATGTGCATCTGATCATGTTTCATCTGCTCGTGTTTCGAGTGATCCTTTCAAATACGAAGCATTTCTTAGCGAACATCGGCGACTTTCAGTGTATCTATCTATCTATCTATCTATCTATCTATCTATCTATCTATCTATCTATCTATCTATCTATCTATCTATCTACCTATCTATCTATCTATCTATCTATCTACGACCCATAGCTCTCTTGGCCGTTTCACTATTGGTATCAATACCAACATGGTGTGGCATAACATGACTCTATGAAGAACATATTTGACAAGTCATAGCATGAAGATCAAGAAAAGGGTGTCATGAATGTCATGAATGGCATTTTTTGGTCCTGCATCTCTTGCGCTGGATTCGTTCACATTGCATGTTGAAAAACTGGCATGGTATGGCATGATTGCATGGCGAACACAAGCGACAGACCTTGACATAAAATTCAAGACATGCGTGTCACGTAACAACATGACTACAAGCAACGCTCCTGATGCGCTCGCGGCCGTTTCGAAGCCTCACATATACCAAGTTTGGCATTACAGCACGTGAATGGATTGTGAAGGTATGTGACATGCGTAAATGATAATCATGAGGTACGTGGCATGTGACAACAAGACTCCATGCCACGTTCATGATGTGCTGAAGGCCGTTTTGGTATCTTCAATTACACCGAATTTCGTATTAAGGGACGTGAATGTATAGTGAAGGTATGATACTGGTGCCAACATTTGAAACATGAGATGCGTGTCGAGTAGCAACATAAGTGCATGCCAAACTGATGATGCCCTCGTGACCGTTTCGCTAGCTTCACATATGCGAAATTTGGTACTGCGTGACGCTAATGGATGACAAAGGTATGTGACTGGTACAAACATAATGATCATGAGATATGTGTCATGTGAGAACATGACTACAAGCCACAATCAAGGCGCCAATACATTTCGACATGACGCTGTGCGCGTGCTCGCCGGAGTTCATTTCATCGCGTCCAGCCGGCGTTGCCACGCCAGGTGCCGGTCTTGCCATATACTCGCAAGCACGCGCCGCGCTGCGTTGCTTTGACGCATGCGCGTTTCAGTGCGTCCAGCGTTCCTCTGTCACGAAAAAAGGAGGTGCAGTGTTATCTAGGTAACGCATCGGCGCGAAATGCAGCATGTCGCATTTTGCGCCGGTTGCCGTCGGGCCGCGCCGACAGACGCTAATCGCGCCTGCCGTCAGACTATAGAGTTCTCGGGTTTTGCTAACGGTGAGTCGCTTGACCCAGCGTGCGCGCGCGTTGACGCTACATTGGAGTCCATTTAGTCCTTCATGATGCGCTCGCGGCTGTTTTGCTAGCTACACATATACCAAATGTCGTATATGTGACATGGTTGGACGACAAAATATATGACTAGAGCAAACAAGACAATCCTGACACGTGTTTCATGTAAGACCATGACAATATACCACGCTCCTAGCGTGCTCACGGCTGTTTCACTAGTTCCACCTATACTAAATTTGATATCAAGTGACGTGAATAGATGACGAAGGTAAACGATACATCCAAATATGAAAATCGGGACAAGAAAGCCATGCACGCCATATTTTACCTATATTTTGTGACGTTGTGCTGATTTTAAAGTGACATATCAACATTTCGTATCCGTGCTTCGCATATCATCGATTCCTACTGTATATGGCAACTGCCAATTTTAGTTTTTTCATTGCGCTGGCCTCCTGCCGCCAGATACAAACAAGCGCGTTCCTCTGGGTCTGTGGCACGATGGCCACCACGAAATACTTGTCTTGGAGATGGCGGGGCGCAGCAGCTCGAGCAGAGTGAAATTTACATTGTGGCAATCGCACAAAGCTAAACACCGTCAAATAAAGAGAAAATAATTTGTGCACTATCTTATCCCCGTATTCATAAGCGGTTTTCAATGCGAAGCATTTCTTAGCGAGCTTCGGGGACTTAAAGCGTATCTATCTATCTATCTATCTATCTATCTATCTATCTATCTATCTATCTATCTATCTATCTAGTTGCCTACGACTTTTAGCTCTCCTGGCCGTTTCGTTATTGGTATCAATAAAAAATTTCGTATGGCATAACATGACTGTATGACGAGCATAATTGACTGGTCATAGCATGACTATCATGACATCTGTGTCATTAATGTTATGATTTATATTTCAAGGCCTTGCTGCTCTTTCGGTGGTTTCGTTGACATGATATGTTGCAAAATTGGCATGGTATGACATGACTGCAAGGCGAACAGAGGTGACGCACCCTAACGTGTAAATTATGACATGCATGTAATGTAAGTCATCATTCATGACTACGTGCGACGCTCATGGTACGCTCGCAGTCGTTTCGCTAGCTTCACATATACCAAATTTGGTGTTACGGGACGCGAATGGATGACGAAGGTATATGACCGGTTCAAACATGATAATCTTGAGATGCGTGTCATGTAACAACATGACTACATGCCACACACATGATGCGCTCGTGGTCGTCTCGCTATCTTCACATACACCAAATTTGTTATTACGTGACCTGAATGGATGATGAAGGTATGTGACTGGTGCAAACATGATAGTCATGAAACGCATGCCATGTAACGAAATGACTACAGCCACACTCAAGATGCGCTCGTGGTCGTTTTGCGAGCTTCACAACACCAAACTTGGTATTACGGAACGTGAACGGATGGAATTAGTAAATTACACGTCCAAACATGATAATCACGACATGCGTGTCTTATAAGAACATGACTGCGTGCCACACTCATGATGCGCTCGCGGCCTTTCGCTAGCTTCAGATATGCCAAATTTCGTATTACGTTACGCCAATGAACGACGAAGGTATGTGACTGATGCAAACATGATAATTATGACATGCGTGTGATATGAGAACATGACTACATGCCACAATTGATGCGCCAATACATTTGACGTGATGCGGTGCGCGTCCTCGCCGGCGTTTGTTTTGTCGCGTCACGCCGGCGTTGCCATGCCATGCGCATGTTCTGCCATATACTCGCAGGCGCATGCCGCGCTGTGTCCGGCGTCTCTCCGTCACGAAAAAAGGGAGACGCAGTGTTTGTTGTCTGGGCAACCCATAGGCGTGAAATGCAGCATGTCGCATTTCGCACCGGTTGCCGTCGGGCCGCGCCGACGGGCGCTGGTCGTGTCTGGCCGCAGAATATAGAGTGTTGGCGTTTCGCTAACATAGCGTCGCTGTGCCCAGCGTGGGCGCGCGTCAACGTTACATTGGAGTATATTGGGCCTTTCATGATGCGCTCGCGGCCGTTTCGCTTGCTCTACATATACCAAATTTGGTGTTACGTGACGTCAATGGATGACGAATTTTCTGACTAGTGCAAACTTGATAATCCTGACACGCGTGTCCTATAAGACAATGACAACATACCATGCTCATAGCGTGCTCGTGGCCGTTTCGCTCGTTCCACATGTACTAAATTTTATATCGCGTGACGTGAATAGATGACGAAGGTAAACGATACATCCAATTATGAAAATCGTGACAAGAAAGCCATGTACGGCATATTTTACCTATATTTTGTAACGTTGTGCTGATTTAAAAGTGAGATAGCAACATTTCTCATTCGTGCTTCGCATATCATCGATTAACACTGTACATTGAATTTGCCAATTTTTAGGTGCGAAGCTCCTTATAGCGGCACCCGTTCGTCCCATAGTGTAACATAATAAACGTAAAGAGCGGACACTATCAATGAACCATGTGGCCCACATGACTGCTAGCACTCCTAACGGCCCGCATTAAACTATCACAAGATTCCTTTTCCGGCCTCGCCATCGTGCCACAGAGGTGTAAGTTTCGGTTTGAGCATTCTTGTGCGAAAGTTGGGTGTTTTCTCTACTGTTATTTGGGAGTGCATTGATCAGCTGTCTTTAGGGTCAAACAAGCTGCAGTTCTGGCTATTGGATTTACGTTGACCTTTTGGCAGTTCTTTCTAGTAAAAAAAAAATGCACGCCCATTTTACAAGTGAATCCTGTTTATTCAGACAGCACTATTTAACAACCATTATATATAAACTAAACAGGACTTTCAGGTAATTCATTACCTCCCTAATATAAATTTGAGAAATAAATGCATAACGTTTAACATTTATACAAACTACAGAGTAATGAGCTTTCTTGCAAATAACGTTGCTATGTAGAAAAAGCACCACCGCGTCTAGCAAGCCGTAAAGAAGGTACACAATATTCACCAGCATATTCACTGTCAACACGAACATTTCAACACATCAGTAAACAGTCAAAATGTTGTAAATTTTTTTTGTTTTTTTATTTATTTTATTTATTTATTTACAGGTACTGCTGGTCGATTGAGCCGTTACAGGGGTGGGGCATAAATCTAATCATTGTTTACATGAAATAGCAAGGAAATTCTTACACAAAAAATTTAAAAACCCCAATATGTCATTACATATAGACAATGAACAAATTCTGACATATTAACTATCATGTAAAGCATAAAAAAGGAATGCATAGATGAAAAAAAAATGCAAACAATTCCCATCACAGTATTTTGCTCCACCACCTTCATTATCCACACATCATTCACCACAGAACATCAACCATCACAATACCTGTCAGACGAAACTTGTGTGATCCGGTGCATTATTGAATTTAAAAAAAAAGCTAGCATTCACAAATATTTACTTACAAAATTTTCTATACAGCCTTGAATCCGAATTTTGTAACGTTTCACAATTCCGTACAGTTTTTGACGGTTCTAGGAAAATAGTAGTATGCGTATATGTTCGTACGAGATTTGATAATTAGAAAGTTGCTGTGGTTGCGTTCTGAACTGGTTGCGGAACGAGGTACTGCGCTACATCAAAATTATATGTGTTTTTGAGAAAGCAGAAACAAGAGTCTCTGTCTGGCTACACGATGGCGCTCTAAAAGGGTGGGTAAGTTTAGTTGTTGCAACATCTCTGTCACAGAATTACTTCGAGAGTATCTTGAAAGAATAAACGTAGCCACTCTTCTTTGTACTCGCTCAACTTGATTGACTGATATGTAGTGTTTAACGTTCAAAAACCACCATAAGATTGTGAGAGACGCCGTAGTGGAGGGCTCCGTAAATTTTGACCACTTGAGGGTCTTTACAGTGCACCCAAAGCTGAGCACATGGGCCTAAGAATTTTCGCCTCCATCGAAAGTGCAGCCACCACAGCCGGGATTCCATCCCGCTTCCGGCCGGTCAGCGACTCGCTCAACTCGATTGATTAGTTCTTTCTGATAAGGGTCCCATATGATACTTGCATATTTCTATGTAGGTCTTATCATAGCTAAATAGGCTGTTAATTTTACTGGGCCTTGACTCAATAATCAACGTGAATAATCAGACAAGCTGTAAAGAAAGCAACATGAAAACCAAAACTCCATGAGTACATGAGTATTGCTCTTAAAACAATCTAGCTCTCACTGCCTATGACTGCAAGGTTATAGCAACGTTTGATGGTGTAGGTGTCGTCGTCCACACAATGAACTCTGACTTCTTGTTCATAGGGGTGCTGTAGCTCGTTGGCTTCTTGTTTCCGGCGGTTGAGGTGAAATTCAGGGTGGGTGTTTCTCGGTAGATCTTACAAGCATGTTCGAAGGAAGTTGATGTCATTTCTTCTCATTATGGTGAGGTGTAGTGGAGTTGTTCCCTTGATGCCACGGTAATTTTCAGCGGTGGTGAGCCTGCGGTATTGTGATAGTAAATGTGGCTCAGTTACTTCATATATGTATGCTTCATTCATTCGGCTGGAACACGGAACCATAATGCTTAGGAAGATTACCTTGAATACTCTAGGTGTTGATATTTCTATTTTTCTAAACGTTCAACAACACTAGGGCGGACGGTTGACCCAAGATAGCTAAACAACTAACACGCTACCACGGAAAGCTATCACCCGTCAGCGGAAGCCGAAGAGAAAGTGCCTTTCGTGCGCCCAGCCGATGCAGAAGGAGAATAGAGCGGAGAGCGCGTTATATACACTCACTCACGACACCTTCGGTTAGTATTCCATAAGAGGAGAAGAGCAGAGGCGAGTATCTACCCATGACTTCTGCCTTTCTCTTCCCTCTCTCTTCACTTGCGCGCAGAGGAGGAAATAATATAAGGAGGAGGTCACCACGTCAATCTATTGGCAATTAAGAATCACGCCACAAAATCACACGCACGTGCGGCCAATGACAACATAGGCCGTCACCGTTGGGAGCTCGTTGGAAACTCGTCCGAGCCGGCGAACCCGGCACCCGTCTTGAGGCGTGAGATGTTTCTGTTTTTTTCTTGTCTCCAGTGGTCGCAAAGCGACGAAAAGAAAACGGCTAACATGGTGGCGACTTCAAGCCGTGTGGCCACCTTCACTATGGTGCTTCTGCAAGAGAATCATGTGGCATGCACTGTTGCGCTGCTGCCCGCGTCCGTTTATAGTGTGTGCAAGGTGTATTTGCAACAGCATTTGCGCTATCGTATATCTGCTGCAGCGTCGTTCTTGTTGAAAGTTCTGTGCCCGCCTTCGGGCGTTTTTTTTGGCCGCTGATGGAGGGTGATGCCGCCTGAATATTACGGTCCTACTTGGAATTTGATTGATTTGTGAGGTTTAGCGTCCCAAAACGACCATATGATTATGAGAGACGCCGTAGTGGAGGACTCCGGAAATTTTGACCACCTGGGGTTCGTTAACATGCACCCAAATCTGAGCACACGGGCCTACGACATTTCCGCCTCCATCGGAAATGCAGCCGCCGCAGCCGGGATTCGAACCCGCGCCCTGCGGGTCAGCAGCCGAGTACCTTAGCCACTAGACCACCGCGGCGGGGCGACTTGGAATTTATATCGGCTCTATGAATCAAGGAACATGAGCGCAGTACTCGAGAAATGAGGTGCCTTGTGTGATATGGATGTGTGTACTGTGCCGTTGATTATTCAAGCGCGGAGGCCAATTTGTGAGAATTAAAACTTGACTGCTCCCACACGGGCCGATTTAGATAGGCGATTTGGGCAAACATTTCATTTTGCGAAATTCTACAGACTTTTTTGATCACGATGCGTGTTTTATTTTTTTACTCTCACTTTTGCGGGAGTTCTGGCGAAAAATATTCCGGGCAGTTCGTATTTCACCACTCCCGTGTTACAAGCATATTTTTCCCATTCTTACGGAAGGGTCGAATTGTGGTGTTCTTGCGGAAAGTGGCCGTTGCTTTGAAAGAGGGATGAAGAAAAAGTCTGGTTATTTTAGCTATCAAAGGTTTCTAAGTTTACTATGCCCCGTTCTCCCAGCAATATGTAATGCATGTCTTGGGAAAGTTTGACTTGGTGCTGCAGCGTTGTAATACCAGCAGTCCTCTTGGGCGTGGGGTCGCCGTGGTGTAATGAAAAACTTGTGCCTCGCTCGCCATCGTTACGTGCGTTTATGCAAGATTGAGAAAAATGCGAAGGGTGTCTTTCAGCTTTTTTGTTTACGTTGAAAAAAAAGACAGACGTCATAGGGCTGTACCACGGTATGTTATATCTACTCTTTTTAGCAAAATATCTCAAAACTGCTCGTTGGTTCTGTTCTCGACTTTACCAGTCTTGCAATGAACCAGCTCTAACTGCACTTTTATGGTGAAATATTACATTTTAATGAGTTCTAGTTCCGAATGCGGGATTCATGTTAAGCCTAAATAGAAGTACAATTTATCAACTTCTTTAGTGATTACGTTGCGATTTGAAGATTGATATTCATTAATATTCCCGGTGGATTACACAATCCAGAAAGGAAGCATGCTAGCCAGGGGCAACTGAGATAGCTGTAAGTGGAATGCAGATCATGTTTTCACTTCAGACGCATACCTGGGTAAATATCAATTGCAAGTGAGCACAAAATGCTCACGAAAGAAGGTAAGGAGACGTTGATGAGTTGAAGGGGAGCTTTTCTCCTGTATGAAAAAAGTGCTCGTGAATTTACGATATCGTGTTAGGGCTAGTCACGGGAAACGCGTTTGAGTTGTTGTAGCGCTTGATTATTTCTCGTTAGTATATATGCGGTGATTTTGACCAGTTTTTATTCGAAACAGTAGTTGTCGGTATGCTTTATGGGTGATTGCACAATAAAATCTGATTCCTTTGTTTGAAAGGTGTTGATTTTTCGGATTACTCCGTAGCAGCAACGCTGCCATACGCGCTGGAACGCTTACTCGAGGATACAGCAAAGCACTTAAAAAACAATTTTCATCACGTATTTGTGGCCTTGGGACCAGCTTTAGTAGCATACTAGAATGTAAGTTATTTCGGTTTGCTTACCTTTTCTTGGCGAATGCATAGAACGAGTGTACCGCTGTAGCTGGCGCCGTGGTGATGATGATGAGCTGCGCCGTGGTGAGAGAACGGCGCCGTGGTGATGCAGGGGCAACAGGACGTCCAGGTATGGTGAGGCCCAGCAGCGATGCATGCAAATTCTCCGTAGCCAAGGTAACCATTTTTTTTATTTCTGAAGAACTATTCTACCCACTAATTATTCCAAAATATTACTTTCATAGCGTAAGTTATTTATTAGCAACGTCGTGATCGATCGGTAAACGTTCAGTTTTTTGTGTGCGCCACCTAACAGACGGCAGGAACCCTACACCGTTGGCCCGCGACAGGCAGCCATTGACCGCTCTTTATGTTTACTATGTTACTCTAAGTTCGTCCCTCATAGCCGTTGTAGTGTGTAACAAGTATAAAATTTTGACCTCATAGGTGGTGCCCGTGAGAGATTTATTCTATGTGTTGTTGAACAATAAAAGATAATCCTCAATGTACATGCCAATGGCTGCTAAGGGGGAATGAGAGACAGGAGCTTTTAGTTAACGCGCACGCTGCGATCCCCATTAGCAGACATTGGCATGTACATTGAGCACTATCTGACAAGAAAGGGTTGCTACGTTACATTCGCTGGGTGTAGCCTCCTTAGGTTTAGAAAGGTTTAGCGAGTGTTGAGCCGCAGTGCTATGAATACAATAAACTACAGGTTTTACCGCCCACTTTAATCCAATTGCCAGCGTAAATTATCTGCGTGCCGAGCTATTTAATCCTTGTGCGAGACATTTATTTCAAGCGCCAACATATTTATTCCAAGTGCTAACTCAATGAGACCGCATGCCACTGAGTTTAATTAAAGTGCCACCGTGTTTATTCCAATTGTAAATGACTTTATTTCAGGTGCCAGTAAGTTTATTCTATGCACAAAAAGCAGAATACGGGGCGTTAAAACGGCAGTGCAATTGAAATGCAGTTCTCACAGTATAAAAGGCAATACTCGGAAGGTAGAATAAATTATTGTTATTTGTATTTTCCGATAGTATTCGGGAAAAAAAATTACTGCCGTGGCCCGGTTGAGCCGTGTTTGGAGTGCTCAAACTTTGCTGTGTGCAAGTTCGTATATTGTGTGCTTGGCCCAGGTGGAATAATTGCAAAGAAAATGAAAGAAGAGCAAGAAAATATAACTGAATATTTTACAGCGCAATGAAATTCAGTGCTCGTAAATAAAACTCATAATTGGCTTTGGCACATACTACAACATTATATGACTGGGACAGATAATGTAATGCAAAAGACAAACTATGCTAATTGGAGTTCCAGAACGCATAGCAAGATACCGAAAACCTGGCCATGGGCTGTGATGGGTCAAGGGCATCTACATAATAGTCGCGGGGCCGAGTGAATTAGAGATAATTCCATAGGGCTCGCAGATGGACGTTCAAACGTCATCGTCACACAAAGCGGCTTGCACGATAGAAAATTTGTGCCGATCAAAGGTCACGCGCTTACCACGCGCTGTATTTGTTGCATGAAGTGGCGAGCCAAATCCTGCAGCAAAGAACGCCTGTGCTTCCTTTTTGTCAAGTCTTGCGGTGTCAGTAAAACTAAATTACGACGTTCGCTCAGGCAGGCCTTGAATTTTGCGTAATTTGAACTTCGAGAAGGCTTCTTTTATAGGGTTAAAGAAAATATTGTACGCTGACAGGCGCCTAGTAGAGTGCAGGAAGTTAGCAAAAGCCGCCTGTTCTGCTCGAGCGTAAACAGGTGCGTTATCAAAAAAAATACAGCTTCGGTATTTGGCCCATAACGTTCTACGCGGGCCGAAACTTTGCTGAGGAAATCATTCAAAACAACTCATCGAACTTTGTTCACCACAGTTCAGTGAATAACTTCTTTGCGGACATGCATGATATAATGTTCAAGTTCGCTCCCTTTGTCGTTGTGGTCATATGCACAGCTTATTGTCCTTTAGCTGCCCTGCGGAACTTCATAGAACACCAGAAATGGAAGTTAGTCTCGTCCAAATAGACGCGGCAAACAAGTGGTCCGCCAGACTGCAGCCATTGGGCGTACAGCCTGCGGCTGTGCTTGATATCGTCACGGTTGTGATCTGTGGGCCTCTGCGTCACTATCTTCATTGAGTAGCAGTGGGCATCCATTGAGAGATTGACTGTGCTTGCACTGATTATTACACCTGGCATACCTTCCTTCAGGGCATTCTTTACTTCTTTAATGTAAATGTGCAGTTTTCGTCGACAATTCGTCTCAAAGTACTCATGACGTCATCTCCATATTTCCTTTTTACCCCCTTTATGCTTTGATGTTTCTCTGTAGGTAGCGGCAATCGATTTTGATGTTTTAATGATGAAGCCTAGGGCGTCGGCCGGTTGCTTTAGGTCGCCGCCACGCCTGTAGACGTCCACAATCCTAGCCCTGTCGACAACCGATACACTACTGTTTTTTTCGACAAGGTTCGTCGGGGTTCCTAAAGTGTGGTCTCTGTTTGCGTCCAGCCATGACTTCAGGCAAAGCACTTTTGTCGTCTGCAAAAGTACCCGTATGTAAACACGCGTATTACAAGCAAACACGCTTCAGCAACACTAAGCGTCATCTGTTACATCGTCGTTTGTTTTTAAGTGGTTCTTTCCGATTTCAAGAACCAATGAATATAATCTCTCAGCCACTGTTCTCACTGGGCTGAGCAAACGACTGTGAAATCCTCAGCGAATAAGTAGCCAGATGCCATCTGCTGAGCAGACGACACGATTCTATGCATATTTGATGCTGTATATGGTTAGCCAGAGTAATGCAGTAGCGATGAACCATAGACTAACATGGACTCTATGAGCAAATACATTTAATACCCATAAATGCAATTAATGGCTTGACACCAAAGCTAATAAATCTACGACACCAAATGTTAGGGGAAGTAGCACTGCGCACTTCATTTCATGAGCGCTAGCATATATAGGTGAGGGGAAACGTTCTTCATGCGACTTCATGTTTACGTTATTCCGACGTTTATACTATATAAAGTGGCTAGCTATGTGTTTCTAGAGCACAGAATAAACTGACTGGCAGCTGAATTAAAGTCATCGTCAATCGGAATTAACACGGTAGCACTTGGATTGAACTCACTGGCACGCAGCCTCATTGAGTTGGCGCTTGGATTAAATATGTTGCCGCTTGAAATAAATGTTTCGCACACTGATTAAACAGCTCGGCGCTCAGATTATTTCAGTGGCGTGCAGATTATTTAGGTTGGCACTTGGAATAAAGTGAGCGGAAAAGCCTGTAGTATATACCATGAACTCGAGGTGGTTAAAGGTGGGAAATAGATACAAAGCGCAAGCCGTAAGAAAGTAAAAGCCGAATTCTCCTGTCTCTCAATCCCCTATATAGTAGCCATTAGCATGTACATTGAACACTATCTAACAAGAAAGGGTTGCTACGTTATACTCGCTGGGCGTATCCTCCTTGGTTTTAGGAAGGTTTAGCGAGCGTTTGGCCGCAGTTCCGTGAATACTGTGAACTAGTAAATATTAAGATCTTGAACTCGAGTATATACCATGAACTCGAGATGGTTAAAGGTGGGAAGTAGAAGAGAAGTGCAAGTCGTAAGAAAGTGTGCGTGTGCCACCTCTCGTTTAGTCCTTGGAATGACCGCTGCATGGCGGTGCTTCTATATAGGGAATAAATGTTGGAAAGATGCGAGATGGTGGTATTTGGAGTGTTAAATAGATGGATTAACGGACACACAAACAGATGCATGGATGGACGCATGAACGGACGCAGGGGCGGATGCGTGGACGAAGGCAGGGACGGACGCACGACCAGATGCACGCACGCACGTATGGGCAGATGGACGCATGGACGGTCGCACAGACGGACGCATGGCCAGACGGAAGCAAGAACGAATGGACGGACAAATGCTTCGCCCCACTCTCCATCATTCACTCCGTGGAGATGCGACCATTTCTTCGTCTTGAACTTAACTTGCCACCACTTTCAATGCAGCGTGTTTGAAACGCGTTTGTGCTTCATGCCTTGGGGCAACGACTTAAAACACCGCGTTCGAGACGCGTTTGTGCTGCATTAGAAGCTGTGGCCAGTCTAGATAAATTTAAGACCGTTTCTTAGTACGTACAACTCTCGGAAATACTCCTCGCCTTCTCAGCGCAGCTCGAGAGGCATGTGGCTTGCATTGCTGGCCGACTCTCGCGATCGAAGGGACGGTCACACCCATCACCAGCTCTTACGGGCAAGCTCCTTAAAGCGATACCCGTTCATCCCTCGTCGTAGTAATTAACATATCTTGCCTCACGCTTTGACCTGCAAGGTGGTGCCGGTAGGAGATTTTTCCGGTGGGTTGTTGAACAATAAAAATTCGCATCGTGCACGTTAACTAAAAGCTGAATTCTTGTCTCTCATTTCCCAATAGCAGCCATTGGCATGTACATTGACTACTATCTGACACGAAAGGGGTGCTACGTTATACTCGCTGGGCGTAACCTTCTTGGTTTTAGAAAGGTATAGCGAGTGTTGGGCCGCAGTGTCATGAATACAGTGAACTTGTATATACCATCAAGTCGAGGTGGTTAAAGGTGGGAAGTAGACAAGAAGTGTAAGCCGTAATATAGTGCGCGTGTGCCACCTCTCGTTTAGTCCTTGGAATGTCCACTGGATGGCGGGGCTTCTATATGCGGAATATATGAGAAAAAGATATAATATGGTGGTACTTGGAGCCTTGACTACATAGACGAACGGACGCACAGACAGATGCATGGATGGATGGACGCACGGACGGTCACACAGATGGGCGCATGGACGGGCGGAAGCAAGAACGAATGCACGTACGAATGCTTCACCCCACTCTGCATCATTAATCCCGTGGATATGCTGCCATTTTTTTTTGTTCCCTGTAACGTTCGAAATTGTGAAAGAAAGGACGCTGACATGCCGCGCAAATGATATATATCATTTCAAAGGGGACACAATGGGGACACAATGTTTTCAAAGCTTCAAAGGGGATACAATGTTTTTTAAATGCGAAGCATTTCTTAGAAAACTTCGGCAACTTTGAGCGTATCTATCTATCTATCTATCTATCTATCTATCTATCTATCTATCTATCTATCTATCTATCTATCTATCTATCTATCTATCTATCTATCTATCTATCTATCTATCTAGCCGCCCACGACGTTTAGCTCTCCTCGCCGTTCCTGTAATGTTATCAATACCAAACTTGGCGTGGCATAGCATGACTACATGACGAGCATAAGTGACTAGTAATAACATGAAAATCATGGCATATATGTCATAAATACCATGATTTACATTTCATAGTCTTGCTGCTGTTGCGGTGATTTTGTTCACATGACATGTTGCAAAACTGGTACTGTACGACATGACTACGTGGAGAGCACAAGCTACAGACCCTAACATGAAAATCATGACATACGTGTCATGTAAAAACATGACTAAATGCTACACTCATGGTGCGCTCGCGGCCGTTTCGCTAGCTTCGCATATACCAAATATGGTACTACGGAACGTGAATGAATGACGAAGATATGTGACTGATGCAAACATGATAATCATGAGATTCGTGTCATGTAACAACAATACTATATGCCACGCTCATGATGCGCTTGGGGCTGTTTCACCCGCTGCACATAAGCCAAGTTTGGAATTACGGGTCATGAAAGCATTACGCAGGTATGTAACAGTGCAAACATGATATCATGTGATGCATGTCATGTAACAACATGACTACACGAAACACTCAAAGTGCGAATACACTTTAACATGGCCCGGCGCATGCACGTGCCAGCGTTCGTTTTGTCGCGTTGCACCGGTAAATCCATGCCATGGGCCACGGAGGAAGGAAAGGTAAGGAGAGGCACTGAGGTCACTCGTTGTGAAGCCGCGATGAAGCCGGAAGTCGGCCATATTGACTAGGCAAATTCTCATCTCTTGTTTACATATGAATGCGAAGCAGAAGGCGCGACTCCCTCTCCGGCTCGGAAAGCACGTGGGCTGCGCAGCGCGTGTGTCGTGACGATCCGAAACTAATGGAACTGGGCTCATCACTCTGAGCCAGCGGGACACCTGCAGCGAAATCGCTTCGTCCGAGTAATAACAGGGAGTAACAGCTGGCCGACAACGAAGCAACTACGAGAGAACGCGCGCTAGATGCACTGACAACGGCGACTGCTTTCACGTCATTAATTCAGCAACTGTACAGACAACACAATCGGTCGTGCGCCTTCTACGGTTGCATTCCGCCACGCGGCCGACGCAGCGTCCTGCCACTGTGTCCGTGTTCCGCGTGAAAATCACCAGCGTCAGCATTCTGCGACCGTGGTGACTGAGCACGGTGCTAGTGACAGTTGAACGTGGTTGCTGTTACGTTGAGATTACATGCAATGCTGGTGGAGAGTGTACGAAGCGGAGCAGAAAAGGTGTTTTAATACGCACATGCAAGTTGTTACTGTACACACACAACACGAAACTACGTATGTGCACATGGTCCTGACGGCGTCTTGCTGGGCTCAACAGCGCCGTCCGTTGTCACAAGCAGGAGCACTGCTGAACCGTCACTGACCTGCAAGGCGTTCGTCGTCATTCAGCTTCGTCATAGTGCCCAACGCAATTTCGCTGAACACTAACTGCTTCATCCGCGTCATCCGCCGCACGACACATGGATATGCACTTGTTCTACGCACTGTTGAAACCACGTGATGGACAAAGGGATTTGTAAACGTTGCTAAAAGTAATGTAACAGCCAGGAAAACACTGCGTAACCAATAACGCGGCGCAGAGCACAGATATTGTCCGCCACGCCTCAGCACGAGACCTGGGGAGGCACACATTCCGCCGCTGGCCGCTGCCGCTCACTGCTAGACCAGCTCCACTGCGCAACACGTAACCATAGCAACGCCGCCATTGTGCCTAGTGAATATGGCCGCCATAATGTCATTTCCGCCACACTTTTTACGCCCTGCGCCGGCTGGGCATGCCCTCTCCTTACCTTTTTCCTTCCTCCGTGCCATGTGCCGATCTGCCTGCCACACCCGCAGGCGCGTGCAGCGCTGCGTTGCTCGGACGCATGCGTGTTTGAGCGTGCCCCGCGTTCCTCTGTCACGAACAGAGGCAAACGCGGTCTAGTCTTTGTAACGTTAACGGCGCGAAATGCATTATGTCACATTTCGCGCCAGTTGCCGCCGCGCTGTGCTGACGGACGCTGGTCGTGCCGGTCGCGTCTGGCGTCGGACTATAGAGTGCTCGCGCTGTGCTAGCGTAGCGTCCGGGCGTCCAGCGTGCGCATGCGTCAATAATACGTCGCAGTATATTGGGCCCTTCATGACGCACTCGCAGCCGCTTCGTTGGCTCCACATATAACAAACTTGATGTCACGTGACGTCAATGCATGACGAAGTTATATGACTGATGCAAAGTTGATAAATAAGAAACGCGTCTCATGTAAGAACATGACAACATACCACGCTCATGATGCGCTCACGGCCGTTTCGTTTGCTCCCCGTATACTAAATTAGGTATCACGTGACGTGAATAGACGATGAAGGTAAATGACACGTACAAGCATGATAATAATTGATTTATTTGTGGGGTTTAACATCCCAAAACCACCATATGAATATGAGAGACGCCGTAATGGAGGGCTCCAGAAATTTCGACCACCTGGAGTTCTTTAACGTGCACCCAAATCTGATTATGCGGGCCTACAACATTTCCGCCTTCATCGGAAATGCAGCCGCCACAGCTGGGATTTGATCCCGCGACCTGCGGGTCAGAAGCATGATAATCATGATATACCTGGCATGTAAAGCATACCTACATGCTACTCTCATAGCGCGCTGGCAGCCGTTTTGCTAGCTCATCATATACCAAATTTGGTATCAGACGACGTGAAGAATTGACGAAGGTAAATGACACTTTTGAACATGATAGTCACGACTTGGAAGTCATGTATGGCATAGTCTACCTCCTCCTCGTAACGTTTTGCTGATGTTAAAGTGACTTTTCAACCTTCCTTGGGATCACTAGGGATCACCGTCGAGAGCAGTCGCACCTCACTTCGGCTCCGCCAATTTTCGGCCCTCGCGCCGGTCCTTTCGACCCTATCCGGATAATTTCTTCACGGGTGGCTGGAGCACATTGTCTGGATCTCTTCGACACCCACTTTATTGCGAAACTCGCCCGGGGTGGCCCGGGAGAGCTTTCGAAAGCCTTCGACCACGCCGTGCACCGACCTAGGCCTCTTAGGCTTAGCTCGAGTGCGGCCGCCTGCACATCAGCTGACAGACGGAGCGACCGCCCGGCCGCCCGCCGCTGCCCCGTCGCCCATCTCCTAGCTGTCCACCGCTATGGAGTATATTGTCGAAGGACAGGACGTGTCCCCCGAGGAACTCTCGGACGAATCCTGGCAGTCGCCAGGCCTCCGCGCCCAAGAGCAACGCCGCGCAGCCTTGCGCCTTGCCACCGCCGCAGCTAAGCCCACCACCACGCCGGCTTCTCTGCCCTCGTCGAAGCGGGTAAATACATCGCCTCCGCAGCACCGCCGCCGCGCTCCGCTCCCTCGTCTCCGGCGGACACGATTCACATCGTCGGCCGCCCTAAAAGCCCCGTAGAACTCACCAAGCTACAGCCTTGGCACTTGTACACCGCCTTGCTGCAAGCAGCGTTCCTGCAAGACCTCCCGCCCGCATCTCGCGACACGGTGCGGATCCACCCCGTCAACAACACTTTTACGCTCAGCGTCGCGGACTCGGCTCGTGCACAAGCATACCTCCGCATCACCTCCCTCACGGTTTCCGGCAAACACTTTCACCGTCCACCTTTACGCCCCACCGCCAGACGATGCCCTCAGGGGCATACTGTACCACGCCTTCGACGACTTCACGGACCAAGCCATCCTTGAAGACCTTCAGGCAAGCAATCCTACCCTCTCTGTTGTGGGCGGCCGCCGCATGGGCAAGGCCCCTCACATCTTGGTCACCCTCATGGAGCCGAAACTACCGCGGTGGATCTTCTACCACGGTGTCCAGCTTCGCCTCCTTCCGTTCCGCAACAAGGTGGAAGCCTGCTACAATTGCCGCTCGACCGGCCACCGGACCGACGTGTGCCCCAAGCCGCGGCAGGAGCGGTGCCATCGGTGCGGCGCTGCTCACCCCACACCGCCCGAAGGATCGCCACCCACTTGCAACCCCCGCTGCATCGTCTGCAATGGGAATCACTCCACGTACAGTTCCAACTGTAAACACCGCTACGTGCAGCGCCCTCAACGCCAGAAGGCCCCGGTACCTGACACACACCCCTCGCCACAACAGCCTGTTCCGCCCACAGCGGTAGTGCGCTCTTCCCAGCAAGCAGCAAGTGGTCCCCTCACCAGCTCCACCGCCCAAGTCGGTTACTGCCTCTCCGCCCCCCGTACCAGCGGTGCCTAAACCCGCATCACAGCCCATGAATTCGACATGGCCCCGCGGCGCCCCCGGCTTGCCCTCGGAGCCGCAGGTTGTTGCACTGCAGCAAGAAAACGCCTCCCTCCGACAGCAGGTCACTGCACAAAGCGCTCAAATTGCAGCTCAGAAGACCCAAATTGATTCCCTCCAAGCGAAACTGCAAGCTCTTGAAGAGAAGCTGGAATCAGCCATCACAGTGAAATCCTCTCTGCCCTCTACCATTTGCTCCTCCTCCGACATGGACGTTCAGACTCCCGAAGGATGCACTGGCAAGCGCCGTCGACCCAACACTCCCCTTGAATCTCTTCACCTTTCTGAAGAGGTCCAGGTATCCATCAAGACGGCCTTGGTGGATCTTGAAAAGCGGTTGGATAGCCGCTTCAACTCCGTCCACCAGCTTCTCACTGCACAGCACGAAGCTCTAAATTCCCTGCGCACAGACTTCGCCGCCTACCCCCCCGCCACGTCCTTCCAATCTCTACAGTCAACAGTTGATAGCCTACAAACTGCCATGCTTGGAAGCATCCGAGCAAAGCCACCCCTCCATGCCCGCACCACCACCTCCTCCGGCGCCGCCCGAACCTCGCAAACACCGGCCGAGGCAACATCTTCCGCTGTTAAAAATGGCTGACCGATCCATCGTCACCATTTGGCAGTGGAACTGCCGTGGTTTCGTCCCAAGCGTAACCACCTCCTTCTCCACCTACAACAACTAGACCCCTCGGACGCGCCTGATATCATCGTACTACAGGAAACTCACGCCGACGGTCTCCCTCTCGGGTTACGTCGCCTACAACCAAGTAACTCACCATCCTCTGCCCCATCCCGTGACGGCCGTCCTCACCCGGCGGACGCTCACTGTCAATCGACACGATCTACCCTTCCCTGCACAGTCCATCACGTCTTTCTCGAGACACTACCTCAGCAACGTGAACAGCCCTCTCTGTTTATTCTCAACGTGTACAACCCCCCTCGCTCTACTGAAGACGCGTCTCTCCTAGCCTTGCTCCGTGCCCGCTGCAGCGAAAGCAGCCAAATCACCCCTTCTATTCTCGGCGACTTCAACGTCAAGCATCCGGACTGGGTTACTCGAAGGCAGATGGCCCCGGAAGGAGGCTGTGGCAGCTCGCTCACGATCTCAACCTTTCCCTGCTCACCGACCCCACGCAACCAACGCGCATCGGCAACAGTTGTGTGCCCGCGATACCACCCCGGACCTCAGCTTCTGCCGCAGCGTTGCCCGACGCGCGCTGGTATAACACGCATCAGCCCCTCGGCAGTGACCACTATGTCCTCACCATTCAAGTTCTCACCTCCCCCAGCAAGCCGCGCCCACACACTGCCCGCTATACAGACTGGGACGCTTTCCGAGAACGCCGGTTGCACTCCGCCACTTCCAACATCGAGGACCTCTCGACGTGACCGACCAGCTGCTAGCGGACCTCGACGCAGTCACCGCCTCGATCCCCACCACGAAGGACTATCCGGCAACTGACGCCCGTCTTGCCCACCTGTGGGCCGCCCGCACCGGCCTTTGCAACCGTTGGCAGAAGCAACGTCACAACCGTCGCTTACGCCGCCGCATTGCGCACCCTCGATCGTACGATCGAGCAACACACCACCGCGCTCGCCCGCCAACAGTGGGAGCAGCTCTGCTCGGGTCTTTCTGGTCAGTTGGGCTGCAAACAGTCCTGGCATCTCCTCCGTCACCTCCTCGACCCTGCTTTCTGCCAAGTCGGTCGCTCGGCAGCAGTTGCAACGAGTGGTCCGGGCTTACCCCCGGCGACACTCCGTCGCTGATGGCAGACCCTGTCCGCCAAATACCTTCAGCTTCTGCCTCCTGGCACACCTCCTCCCCCTCTCGCGTCCTACTCTGGGGCCCCCAACCCAGTACTGGACGCCGATATCACGGAAGCGGAGGTCTACGCGGCATTACAGAAGCTCCGCACCACTTCCGCCCCCGGCCCAGATCGCATCCCCAACAAGCTCCTCCGAAACCTCGACGCCCCTTCGGCTGCTACCCTCACTTCGTTCCTCAACGAGTGCTGGCGCTCCGGCAACCTCCCCCAATCATGGAAACACGCTCGCGTGGCTTTCATCCCCAAGCCGGGCAAGAAACTCACAATCGAGAATCTCAGGCCCATTTCACTCACCTCGTGCGTCGGCAAGCTTCTAGAACATGTCGTTCTCGCTCGCTTGCAAACGTACACGGACGCACACCATCTCCTTCCCCACACCATGCTTGGTTTCCGCCCCCACCTATCCACGCAAGATGTCCTCTTACAACTCCACCATGATCTCCTCGACCCACCCACATTTTCAGACACAAAGGCTCTCCTTAGCCTGGACCTTCACAAGGCGTTCGGACCACGTCTCCCATTCGGCTATCCTTGCCGAACTCGCAGCCCTCAATCCCGGCACCCGCACCTACAACTACATTCGCGCGTTCCTCACCGCCCGCACGGCCGAAATCATCATAGGGGACCTCCCGTCTCCCACGTACGAGCTTGGCCCTCGTGGCACCCCTCAGGGCGCCGTCTTGTCGCCTTTTCTATTCAATCTTGTCCTCCGCTCGCTTCCTGGCAAGCTGGACCGTATCCCCGGTCTTAAACACACCCTGTACGCGGACGATATTGCTCTCTGGGTCACGTCGGGCTCTGACGGCCATATCGAGGCAGACGTTGCAACACGCAACCGACGTCGTCACGTCCCACGTGCACGCGGCCGGTCTTACTTGCTCAGCGGCCAAATCGGCCCTTCTTCTCATGCGGCCTCCGACCGGCGTCGCTACAAAACTCCCCACCCCACCATCACGGTTCATGCCAACTCTACTCCTGTCCCCGTCGTTTCGCATCTCCGCGTGCTCGGGCTGATCCTACAGTCCAACCGCCATAATACACACACCATAGACAAGCTCTCGCTCTCGGTGCAGCAGACCGCACGTATGCTCGCCCGTGTCCGTGCGCGGCGTGAGGGCATGCGAGAACACGATCTACTTCGCCTTGTCGACGCGTTCGTCGTTTCCCGCCTCACGTACGGCCTTCCTTATACACGTCTCCTAAAATCGGAACGCGATAAAATTGACGTCCTCATCCGCCGGGCATACAAGACTGCCCTCGGCCTTCCCCCCAACACGTCCACCGATCGTCTCTCCGTTGGGTGTACACAACACGCTCGACGAGTTGATTGAGGCTCACCGCTCCGCTCAAGTGCAACGCCTTTACCGTTCGCCGACCGGTCGCCACATCCTTTCCTCCATCGGCCACGACACCTCCTCCCACCCTCCGGATCTGGTCTCATTACACCCATGCTATTCGAGCGGCGTTCTACATCAAGCCGCTACCTAAGAATATGCTGGCGGGCCACCACGACGCTCGCCGCCAAGCCCGTGCCGCCATGCTTCAAGCAAAGTACGCCGACCACCCGGCCGTCGCCTACGTAGATGCGGCCCGATACAATGCACGCAGGGACGCCTTCGTAGTCGTTTCCGTGTCGCCCTCCTCAGCTCCTTTGGGGCCGACCATCACGGCTGGCACCGTCAGAACGCCTTACGCCGTCGAGGCGGAGGAAGTGGCCATTGCTTTGGCCGCGACCTCGGCTGACGCAAGCGTCATAATCAGCGACTCGAAACAAGCCATCTCGAATTTCGCGCGAGGTCTCGTCTCGCCTACCACCTACGGCTACTTCGGCCCCTACTGCAGCAAGATGAGCAGTGCCGCATAGAACTGATCTGGGTCCCCCGCCCACATCGGGCCACCCCGGCAACGAGACAGCTCACCAACGCGCTCGAGGATTCGTCGACCGAGCGGTGGGCCACTCAGAGTCGGACGCCCTGGTGCCGGAGCCCCTGGTCACCTACCACGACATCACTCAGCATTATCGCCTCGAGCGATATTTCTATTCACATCCTCACAGCAGCCTTCCCAAGCGGTCCGAGATCGCCTGGCGTCGCCTACAGACCCGCACCTTCCCGTGCCCCCTCGTGTTTTCATACATGCACCCAGGTGCCATTGATCCACGCTGCTGCCTGTGCGGCAACGTTGCCTCGTTGAACCACATCCTCTGGGGCTGCCCGGAGGATCCCCCGCCCGCCGACCTCCTTTGCTCACCCCCCACCGAGGGACAATGGGAGGGCCCTTCTCTCCAGCAACGACATAGACATCCAGACACGGGTCCTGAAACGAGCGGAAGAAGTCATCGAGAAGCACAGCCTGGCAGCCTTCGTGGCTTAGCCTCCTTTACCCCTCACCCCTTCGACTAATAAAGTTGTTACTCACC
>WOVY01003068.1:0-61943 GCA_013436015.1 Rhipicephalus annulatus
AAATTCAAGTTCCCTTAAGCCTCGAGATAGGGGCAGTGTGAGACTGTTCCCCATTTTCGATTTAATTGTATAATAGATCTATTTTATACGAGCGTATAATTTAGCAGTCGTAGTTCAGCTGGATGATTTTTCAATAGCACGTATGTGTGTTGCCTGCAAAGTAATGCTGATGTCGGATATTCTGAATGTCTCCAATTATTAGTTAATTAACAGTCTCCTTTGTGAGCAGTCTAGGGGTTGGCGCATAAAGCACAGAAGTAAAGGTTTTAAATATGAACTTTCGTCTTCAACAGTGGCTGGACAATCACTTTTTTCCAAAAAAAAGAAAAAAACTAGCAAATACCTTATTGATTGATTGATTGATATATGGGGTTTAACTTCCCGAAACCACCATATGATTACGAGAGACGCCGTAGTGGAGGGCTCCGGAAATTTCGACCACCTGGGGTTTCTATAACGTGCACCCAAATCTGAGCACACGGGCCTACAACATTTCCGCTTCCATCGGAAATGCAGCAGCCGCAGCCATTATTTGATCCCGAGACCTGCGGGTAAGCAGCCGAGTACCTTAGCCACTACACCACTGCTGCGGAGCCAAGCCACTACGTGGTTATTAACTGGTTTGTTACTGGTAAGTTAACTAATCATGTCTTTTAAACTTCTAGACTACATCATACATGCTCTCGAAAAAGTCAAATGGCCTTTATCAGTTGGTGGTTTTGATTTTTCTGTACGGTTCCTCGAACAATTTTGAGGTTTCTTCGAATGTACCAAGTTAGATGGTTTGCTTATGAATGGATCAAAGAGGGTCTTCTTCCGGGTTGGTTCCCCAACGTATAGTTGTGACTCCCATCAAAATGTGGTGAATTAGGTGTCATTCTGCAAACACAGTGGCCCAAGTCGCCAAATAAAGAGTTTACTTAGGTTAATCAGGCCTTATAGTCTATTAATTAACACATTCTTGACGGCATTGGACATTCGAATTATTCAAGGCTTTCAGAAACTTTCCAAGTTTCCTCCGGCGTAATGCGTCTTTAAGCGGTTAAGTGCGCTCTCAAGAGATGCTTCTATCAGTGGCATGTCATCGATTTCTCTCTGTACGTGGGATCTGCCATTTTTTTTCGTGAAGAGAAATGCCACAACTTTGTTGGCAGAACCAGTCGGCAGAATGAATAAAGAAAAAAAATGACAAAGCCCACGTACAGCGAAATCAATGCCGTGCAACGCATGAATGAAAAAGGCGATATATCACTATAAAATCAGCATGACGCTATAAGGCGGAGATGAATTATGCCGTATACGGCTTCCATGTAATGACTACCACGTTTGGTCATGTCATTTACCTTCCTGATCTATTCACGTCACCTGATACCGAGCTTTGTACGTGCGGAGCAAGTGAAACAGCCACGAGCGTGCTACGAGCGTAGCATGTAGTGATGTTTTACACGCAACGCATGTTATGATTATCATGTTGGGACTTGTCATTTGCATTCATCGTCCATTCACGTCACGTGATACGAAATTGGGTATATAGGTAACTAGTGAAACGGCCGCGAGCACGCTATAAGCGTAGCATGTAGTCATGTTTTACAAGGCACGCATATCGTGATTGTCATGTTCGGACGAGTCATCTACCTTCATCATTTATTCACGTCATGTATTACTAAATTTGATATATGTTGAGCTAGCGAAACGGCGGTTAGCGCAAGTAGCGTTGATGCATGCGCACGGTGGGTACAGCTACGCTACGCTAGCAAACCTCGAGCACTCTATAGTCTGACGCTAGGTGTGCCGACCGTCTGTCAGCGAGGCCTAACGGCAACCGGCGACAAATGCGACACGCTGCACCTCGCATAGACGACGTTCTCCAGACAGCACCGTGTCTGCCTAATTTTGTGATGAAGGCACGCCGTGCGCACTCAAACGCGCATGCGTCAAAGCAACGCAGCGCGGGCGCGCACCAGCGAGCATATGCCAGGCAGATCGGTGCCTGGCGTGGCTTTGCCGGCGCGACTCGACGAAATGAACGCCGGCACGAACGCGCGCAGGGTCACATCAAAGCGTATTACTGCCTTGAGTGTGGCACATTGACATGTTGTTACATGAGACGCATGTCATGATTATCATGTATGGACGTGTTATTTACATGTCCCATTTGTTAGCGCGACGTAATACTGAATTTGGTATAAGTGAAGCTAGCGAAACGGCCACGAGCGCTTCATGAGTGTAGCATGTAGTCATGCTATTACATAACACGCATCTGATGATTATCATGTTTACACCAGTCACATACCTTGGTCATCTATTCGCGTGCCTTAAAACCAAATTTGATGTATGTAAAGCAAGCGGGACGGCCGTGAGCGCATCATGAGAGAAGCATGTAGTCTTGTTACATGACACGCATCGTATGATTATCATGTTTGCACCAATCACATACATTTGTCATGCATTCACGTCGCGTAACACCAGATTTGGTATATGTGAAGCTAGCGAAGCGACTGCGAGCGAATATGAACGTGGCGTGTAATCATATTTTGTGACTTACATGGCATGCATGTCATGATTTCCACTTTAGGGTCTGTCACAAGTGTTCGCTATGCAGTCATGTCATGCCATGCCAATTCAGCAACATGTCACGTGAACGAAACCACCGCAAGATCAAGAAGACCATGAAATGTAAATCATAACATTCATCACATACATGTTATAATAGTCATGTTATGACTACGCAATTATGCTCGTCATACAGTAATGTTATGTCATACCGAATTAGGTATTTATACCACTAACGAAACGGCCAGGAGAGCTAAAAGTTGTTGGCAGTTAGATAAATAAATAGATAGATAGATAGATAAATACATAGATAGATAGATAGATAGATAGATAGATAGATAAATAGATAGATAGATAGATAGATAGATAGATAGATAGATAGATAGATAGATAGATAGATAGATAGATAGATAGATAGATAGATACGCTCAAAGTCGCCGAAGTTTGCTGCAAAATGCGTCGCATTTAAAAAAATTCGGTTTTCCCAACTCATTCACTACCAGCGACGGCATCAGGCTCAAACCTGATCTCGTCATTGAGGCCACCTGAAAGGTCTGTGTTGTCAACCTAGTGGTGAGTTGGGACGCTAAAGAAGGAGAGAGAGAGAAGTAAACGTTTATTTTGAAACAGTTCCCCGAGCAATGCCTGGTGTCACCCTGAGGTGGGAGGGCTCCTTAGTCCAGGAACCCTCTAGCTTCTACTGCCCTCTTGGCCCTGGCGACGAGTTGTTGTTAATCTTCCAGGTCCTCGAGGGCGAGCTTCGCCTCCCACGTTTCGCTTAGGTCTTTGTTCGTCCGTCCTGCTTCGTTATCAGTCATGTATTGTTGCAGATTACGTCTGGAAATACACTGGCATGCATGAAGCAAGTGCGCCAGGGTGTCCGGTACGTTGCGAAGCGGGCACATGGAGATGTATCTCGTTGGGTAGAGACGGTGCATTAGGGCCCCATGTGTGTATGTGCTGCTTTGCAGGTGTCTCAGTATTACGCTTTCCACTTTTGTCAGTTTTGGGTGTGCTGGAGGGTATACTCGTCGCTCCAGCCTGTAATGCTGGAGTAACGACGAGTAGGTGTTTTGAACAACTTCCGTCTCTTCAACGACGGTTCAAATGTCCTGTGGGCAGGGGGCAGCTCTGCTGACGTGCTCGCGGGCAGCGGCGTGGGCCGCTTCGATTCCCTGCAGACCGTCTTGTCCTGGCATCCATAATACATGAGTGTATGGGAGTGGAGTGCTTCGCCATTTCAAAATATTGATGGCATTGGCTGAGATACGGCCCTTAGCAAAATTCCTGCAGGCGGCTTGTGAGTCGGTGAAAATCACCGTGGCGTCTGCACATGTTGTGGTTGCTAGAGCGATTGCCAATTCTTCTGCGGCGTCTGAATTGAGTGCGTTGACCGTGGCCGACGCTAACTTTCGGCCTTGAGAATCGACGACGCTGACAGCGTACGCGTTTCTATGCGGATACTTGGCCGCGTCAGTGTAGCGGGCGTCCGGGTCTTGCTTGAACTTTCGTCGAATAGCGTTAGCTCTAGCCTCGCGTCGATTTTTGTGGAAAGTAGGATGCATGTTGCGTGGATTAGGTTCGATGGACAGCGACTCTCTAATGTACAACGGGATGCGCTTTTTTCCGGTCTGCATCGGCGATGAACGTGTCGCTGTAGTGGAGGTACCGGAGCACCGACCTCCCCGTGGGCGTCAGCTTGAGCCTCTCTCGCTGACTGTTCCTATGTGCTTCGATGAGCTCTTGCCACGTGTTGTGGACGCCCATCTTTAGGAGACGTGTGGTATAGGCCATTGGCGGGAGTCCCAGGGCTACTTTAGTGGCCTTTCTCATCATGATAATAAGTTTTTCAATTTCAGCGGTTTTCAAATTTAGGTACGGCGAGCCGTACGTATTGCGGCTGGTGAACAGAGCTTGCATTATACGTAGCGTGTCGTGCTCTTTAAGTCCGTTTCGTTGATTCGCGATCCTCTTGACGAGGTGCGTCAGTTGTGATAGTGTCCGTTGGAGTCTCGGTATGGTGGCAGCTCCCGATCTATCCTTGTAGATGTGAACTCCAAGCACTCGCAGGGTCTCGACTTTTGGAATTAAGGTCCCTTTCAGTGTTACGCTAGGGTCGGGCTCGTCGTATAGAGAAGGTCTGCCTCTTGTTTTCGCTTTGAGGATGAGGTGCTCGGATTTCTCGGGGCACAGCAGAGACCGCAGTTTCTGAGATACCAATCGATGGTATCTACGGTTGTTTTGTAGGCAGGTCTTTTGTCTCCCAGTGTTCGAAGCCCTGGTCCAAAGCGTGATGTCATCAGCGTAGATCGCGTGCCATAAATCAGGTATTTTGTCGAGAATTTTTGGCAGATTGATCATAGCCACGTTGAAAAGTAACGGTGTGATGACCGAACCCTGCGGCGTTCCTTTTTTCGGCAGTTGGAAGCTTTTGCTGCGGAAGTTGCATATGCCCACAGTTGCCGTACGGTCCGTCAGAAAGTTTCTGACATACGCGTATGTTCTAATGCCGCAGCCAACGCCTTCGAGGTTGTTGAGGATCGCGTCATGGCTGACGTTATCAAGAGCCGCCATGACGTCGACTCCGAGTATGGAGTACTTTCTTCGATGGGTGAGGTGATCAAAGAGGTCTTCTTTGAGTAGTAAGAGCAGGTCGTGCGTCAAAAGATGCTGCCTGAAGCAAAACATGGTGTCCGGTAGGTGTCCACTATCTTCCAGGTACTGAGTTAGGCAGTCGTGCACCATGTGTTCGAACAGCTTTCCCACGCACGAGGTGAGAGAAATCGCGTGTAGGTTCACGCTGGCCGAGAGAAGAAAAGACGGGAAATAAAAGAAGGCAAAAGAAATCAATGACCGTTTTTCATCTCATTTGCTAGATGGCGTTACTCTGCCGCTACTCTCCGAAGTGCCACTACTCTCCGATTGGCTGCTGCGCGCGCTTTGCCTAACTGCGCGGAGAACGAGTGCCTCGCTAAGTCTCCTGGATGGTCGCCGTACATGGCGGATCGTTGGTGGGGCATGGACAAAGTAGAGTGGCGGGCGCGCTAAAGACGCTCGCACTCGGCTTCCTTTGCTCGCCTCTCGTCGATATTACCTGCGCGCCGTCTGCGTTCTCGTACGAGATCGGACGCATGAACGCAAGCGCGGAGGGATGAACAAAAAGACCGACCCCGCTGCTGTTTTCTCAGCGTCTTCGAGTACGACCTCTCTCTTGACGTCGCGACACTGGTGGAGGTGCTGGGGCCTGCAACCTGATGCAAGAAAGCGTTGTTCGGGACCGTACACCCAGTCCGGAGCCTCAACGTCTTGTTGCGACTCCAGTACACCGATTCAGCCGGCGCCTATTAGGCCTAAGCCCAGAACTCTTGACGGCATCTCCTGTTACCAGCATGGCAGCCCCTTCAGCGTCTGCGAATCTTCCTCCGGCCCAGACGACTCACCCTTACCAGGTAACTTTTGAGACTCCTCGTGTTCCCGAAGTCTTCCGTGGAGAACCGTATGAAGATGTCGAGGACTGGCTCGACCAGTTCGAGCGGACCGCTGTGGTGAATCGTTGGAGCGTGCAAGAAAAACTTGGCCGTGCCTACTTCGCAATGGAAAATAGCGCTCGCACATGGTACGAGAACAGGGAGCCTACTTTCCAAACCTGGGACAATTTCCGCCAAAAGCTTCTCGAGACGTTCCTCAGTGCGGACCGACGGGATCTCGCACAGCAGATGATCGAAGCCCGCATGCAAAAGCCGAATGAAAGCGTGCCCATGTTCGCTGAGGATATGGCCCGCCTGTTTCGCCGCGCTGACCCTGACAAGCCCGAGGCAAGGAAAGTTCGTCATCTGATGCGGGGAGTTAAGGAACCGCTTTTCGCCGGCCTTGTACGAAATCCACCAACAACAGTGGATGAATTCATCAAAGAGGCGACTGTCATTGAGCGGGCGCTCCGGCAACGATGCCGCCACTTTGACCGCCTGCCCGACCAAACGCCTGTTGGTGCCGCCGCTCAAAACGCCGCCGTTTCTGAAAACTCTTTACGGGAAATGATTCGACAAATCCTGCGGGAAGAGCTGCGGGCCCTCGGCCTTCCGTCTACCGATCCCCCAGTTGCTTCTGTTGCAGAAATCGTGCGCCAGGAACTACGGCAAGCCTTTCCCTCACCGGCGCCACCACCCGAACCACGTCCACTGACCTATGCTGATGCCGTCCGCCGTCATCCGCCTGCCCCAGAAGAACCACCCTTTCAGCCACGGCCCGTTACCTTGCCGTGGTGGCAGCGTGAACCTGTGCGGCGACCACCAGTACGTCGGACCGACTTGTGGCGCACCGCCGACCGTCGACCCCTTTGTTTCCACTGCGGCGAACCAGGCCACATCTCGCGCTACTGCCGGCATCGAGAAACCCGGTTTGGAAACTTTTCTCGGCCCGCTTCTTTTTATTCTGGAGACCCTCGTGACCATGTTGCTGATCACCTACCGACCAACCAAGCGTCTTCACCAAGTCGTCGCTGGCGGTCTCCCTCACCTGCACGAGGTCAGAATTCCCCGAATCGCCAAAGATACGTGGACGCCATCAGAAACCGCTCCCCAAGCCCGTGCCAGGGAAACTAACTGCCGTGACCTCCGGGGGCAAGGTTGCCAATTGCCGAGACGCCAAAAAGACCCCTTTGCCTCTACACAAAGACGACGTGACGACGGTGATGACGAAGACGACAACAACCGCGAGTACTACTGCCAATGAATTTGTACGTGCCGACCTCACCGTTATTATAGACGGACACCACGTAACAGCACTGGTTGACACTGGTGCTGACTTCTCTATTATGCGACAAGAGCTCGCCGACCGCCTTAAGAAAGTTAAGACGCCGTGGAGTGGGCCGAGCATAAGGAGTGCTGGTGGGCAGCTAATGACGCCAACCGGTAAATGCACCGCTCGGCTCGTAATCGATGATTCGAACTTCGTCGCCACTTTTGTCATTTTACCGGACTGTTGTAAAGAGTTGATTTTGGGTATGGATTTTCTGCGAGAGTACGGTGCTGTCATCAACATCCCAGAACGTATCGTCACCTTTTCCGCCCATCCTTACGTCGACGCCACCACTGAAGAACAACTGCAACGTTTACGTGTAGCCGATGATGTGATGCTCTCGCCGAGATCTTGCTGCCTTGTGTCGGTGTTGTGTGAACGGCCGTGCCGTAATGAGGTGATAGCGGAGCGAATAGACACGCTATTGCTTACGCAAGGTGTTTCAATAGCGAGAGGCATTCTGGCACTAATTGATGGGCGGGCAGAAGTCCTCATCACCAACTTCAGCAACGAGCGTCGTCACATCCAGAAGGGCACCACGTTTGCCTACTACGACGACGTGGACCAAGCCAGAGATTGCTTCGCTTTACAACCGGACGAGGCGACCATCCCAGCCTCGACACCTTTGCCTGTCAACATTTGCTCAACCCTGTCAGCCTCGGAAAAACAGCGCCTACTAGAGCTGATACACCAGTTCAAAAATTGTTTTTCGTGCACGTCGAAAGTCAAGCAAACACCGCTGACCCGGCACCGAATCATCATTGAAGATAATACGAGACCGATCCGTCAAAACCCATACCGTGTGGCTCCGAAAGAACGTGAGGAGATCCAAAAGCAAGTTCAGAAGATGCTCCAAGATGACGTAATACAGCCTTCCAAGAGTCCCTGGGCATCCCCCGTGGTATTGGTTGAAAAGAAAGACGGCAGCATGCGTTTCTGTATAGATTACCGCAAGTTAAACCAAGTAACGGAGAAAGACGTATACCCACTGCCACGTATAGATGACTCTCTTGATCGGCTGCGGCATGCACGCTATTTCTCATCGATGGACCTGCGAAGTGGCTATTGGCAAATAGAGGTCGACGAGAGAGACCGTGAGAAAACTGCTTTCGTGACGCCCGACGGTCTTTATGAATTTAAAGTGCTTCCATTCGGGTTATGCTCAGCGCCAGCCACTTTTCAGCGTTTAATGGACACTGTGCTATCAGGACTTAAGTGGCAGACATGCTTGGTTTATCTAGACGACGTTGTCGTCTTCTCAGCTACATTCGAGGAACACCTAAGTCGATTATTCGCAGTTCTAGAAGCTATACGTTCGGCTGGCCTGACTTTAAAGCCAGAGAAGTGCCACTTCGGTTTCAACGAACTTTGCTTCTTAGGCCACGTGGTCAGCCACGAAGGTGTTCGACCTGACCCGGGCAAAATCGACGCTGTCGCAAAGTTTCCCGCACCGCATGACAAAAGAGCAGTGAGACGCTTCTTAGGCCTCTGCGCTTATTACCGACGATTCATCGCCAACTTTTCGTCTATTGCGGCGCCTCTGACGCGGCTCACACGAGAGGATGTCCCCTTTCTTTGGAGCGAAAAGGAACAAACAGCGTTCAACGAATTACGCCAACGCCTCCAAACACCTCCGGTTCTGGCGCACTTTGACCAGGAAGCGCCAACAGCACTTCACACCGACGCAAGCAATGTAGGCCTGGGCGCCGTACTGATACAATGGCAAGATAACTCCGAGAAAGTGATAGCCTATGCCAGCAGAGCTCTTTCTCGCACGGAAGAGAACTACTCGACTACCGAGAAAGAGTGCCTCGCCGTGGTTTGGGCGGTTCTCAAATTTCGACCGTATCTGTACGGCCGCTCATTCAAGGTCGTCAGTGATCACCACTCGCTTTGCTGGCTCACTAACTTGAAAGACCCATCCGGCCGTTTAGCACGCTGGAGCCTTCGGCTTCAGGAGTTTGATATGACCATTATTTATAAATCAGGGAAGAAGCACACCGACGCAGACTGTCTCTCGCGGTCACCCGTTGAGCCTGCCGCTATTAATGACGAGTCTATGGACGCCGCATTCTTGGGAGTCACCAACGCGGCCACTATCTCACAAGAGCAGCGCCGTGACCCTGACCTGCTTTCGCTTATCGATTTCTTAGAAGGACGACGGGAAGACGTGCCGCGAATTTTTGCGAGAGGAGTGCCATCTTTTTGTTTAAGGAACGACGTCCTATACAAGAAAAACTTTTCTCCCACCGGCAGCCCATACTTGCTCGTCGTCCCTGCATCACTGCAAAAAGAAATTCTGGAAGCCTGCCATGATGAAGTCACCTCTGGTCATCTCGGTTACACTCGAACATTGTCCCGTCTGCAAAACAGTTACTACTGGCCTAACCTACCTGCTGCTGTGAAGCATCACGTCCAAACATGTGCCGACTGTCAAAGACGCAAAGCACCACCCGGCAGGCCGGCAGGCTTATTACATTCCGTTCAAGTGCCAGCAAAGCCATTCGCCCAAATCGGAATGGATTTCCTGGGCCCATTCCCAACTTCTACCACAGGGAACAGATGGATCATTGTCGCCACTGATTATTTGTCTCGCTACGCAGAAACTAAAGCCATGCCGAGGGCCACAGCAGCAGAAGCGGCTCATTTCTTCATAGAAAACGTCGTCCTTCGGCATGGTGCTCCAACAGTTCTCATCACGGATAGAGGAACTGCGTTCGTGGCAGAACTTTTGGAGTCGGTTCTCAGGCTCAGTGGTACAGCTCACCGGAGAACAACGGCGTACCACCCACAAACGAACGGACTAACAGAGCGGCTTAATAAGACCCTCGCAGACATGCTCTGCATGTATGTCGACACAGAACACAAGAACTGGGACAAAATCTTGCCTTATGTGACCTTCGCCTATAATACTGCCCGGCAGGAAACTACCGGAATGACGCCGTTTAGTTTATTACACGGGCGCGAAGTCACTACAACGTTGGACGCTATGCTGCCGCACGAGTGTGACGACACTCACGCTGACGCCGAAGAATTTGGTCAGCGTGCCGAAGAAGCCCGACAGCTAGCCCGCGTGCGTATTTGTCACCAGCAACACAAAGGTGCGAAACGGTACGACCTACGACATAAATTGGTAACCTACAAACCAGGCGACAAGGTATGGGTCTGGATCCCAATACGTCGACGCGGACTTTCAGAAAAGCTATTACGACGATACTTTGGCCCATATCGAGTCACCCGACGATTGAACGACATCAACTACGAAGTTATTCCCGACGGCGATTGCAGTTCCAGTCGCCGAAACTGCTCACCCGAAATCGTGCATGTCATCCGGATGAAACCCTACTTGTCCAGCTAACTCTCGTTTGTCCTGTGCGTGCCGGTGCATATGTGCGTTTTTATAAGTAGAGTGCCTTGGCTACGCATCGGGACGATGCCATTTTTGGAGGGAGGCAAATGTCACATGCGTCCCGCGAAAAAGACGAAGGCGACAGCGCATACGCGCATCTGCACGCTTTTATGCAGAACGCAACAACGAGAAAGATGAGGAACTCTCTCTCACGCGGTTAACAAAAAGACCGACCCGCTGCTGTTTTCTCAGCGTCTTCGAGAACGACCTCTCTCTTGACGTCGCGACAATATTATAAACCTAAAAAAAACAGTATCTCAATAGCTTTATTGATGAGGCCATCTGCAGTAAAGGAAATAAAATGGACACAATGTTGCACAATAGACAGTTGGTTTAGCTGCCCTATTTTACTGATTTATGGTCGCCTAAGAAAATCCCGCATGCATAAGCACTCTTTCATTAGCGCGCGGCCAAAGCACATGTTTTGTTTTTGACTAATGAACTGGTTTAGAAGGATATACCCATCTGGTATATTCATCTGATAAACCCATCTGTATACCCATTCACATTTGCCAATACCTATATTTGAATTACACTAAACTAGAGATGTTGTGAATTCACCATTGCAAATGCCTATACATATTCGCAAACGTCAATTCACAATGTCTTGAGTTTAGGGTACTTCAACTTTCGTAAAGTTAGCTGCGAAAAATGCGCGCTTATCTCGCTCTTGAGACACATTTTCAGTCTCAAAGAAGCAAGAGAAAATAGCAGACACCTGCATTCATAAGTTTACAATATACTGCTCATTTATCTGTTATGCAGAGCGTAAAGACTACGTTTTACAACTCAAGAAACATGGTACATTCATTCAGCTTTCTTTCATTTTTTTCTTACTGCTGCACAGGCTATCCAATAAAAAAAAAGGCGCCTTCACTGGCTAGAGAAGTTGCAGAGCTGAATTGCGGTACGTGACAACACTTCCGTTTTCGCTATAGCTCCAGAAGTCTAGAGAACTCGGAAACTTGGAGCTTCTTTGGCTTGTGTGTCTCGTGGCTACATTCATCAAAGTGAGACGTTTTTGTGGCTTTCCACTTGGCGAGGCAGCTCACGATTCCCCAGCGAGCTTAAAACTGCGAGAAAAAGCATGGTCTAACTGCGTACCAGGATTTCGAGAGAAAGTTTTTCAAACGAAGGGAGTTTTCGCCTCGCGTAAAGCAATCACAAACAGCCGCAGACATAAAAACAAGAGTGGCGGTACGTAGGGCACCAGTCTAGCATTTGGAATATGACAAGAACTTTGAAAAGAAGGAAAATGTTAGGACAGTTCTTGCGTTCTAAGTTGTATGCTGAGCAATTACAGAGAGTGATATGATCGGTTCCACTTTAAAGTACATCTGGGCTCTGTCACGTTGTATCCTCGCCTTCCCGCCAGTTGCCTTGGCTCAGTCGGTGCAGCAAGTGCAGCGTCCTAGTTTTTCTTTCTTTCCTTATGTGTCAGGCTACGTTTTTTTTCTTGTTCTAGATGGCTAAGTCTTCGCTTTGCCAACCGTGCGTGTGGTCAGATAGTGCCGCACGAATTATAAAAGTGCAAAGAACATTTGCTTTCACAAGCAGCCGAGCGAGCCACAGCAGAGAGCAGTGTTGCTACAAACTATCAATTGCAAGGGTCTCGATGGTAGGGGCTCACGGAGTGGAGGCTTATTTTCGGCGCTTTTGCAAGTGGATGTTTTGCCACGCGGTCTGGATACGAGTGCGTCTAGGTCACAGGATTTTTAGCCATCGTTACGGCATCCAATGTCTGGCTCTGAAGATGGCCGATCTCGCACTCTCGTGGGTGCGTCGGCGTACGATTCAAAGCCCAAGAGCCGACTTCGCTCTAGAAGATGACGCTGTAGTTCGGCAAGGTCTGTCAACCTACGCTCTGCCTCACCGAGGTGGTATAGTGGCTAAGGTACTCGGATGCTGACCCGCAAGTCGCGGGATTGAATCCCGGCTATGGCGGCTGCGATTCCGATGGAGGCAGAAGTGTTGAGCGCCCATGTGCTCAGATTTGGGTGCATGTTAAAGAATCCCAGGTGGTCGAAATTTTCTGCGCCCTCCACTACGGCGTCTTTCAAAATCATATGGTGGTTTTGGGACGTTAAACCTCACATATCAATCAACCTACGCTTCATGTGCGTGACATGATGGTATTCTTATGGTGGTGACGTCGCTGTAATCTATACGGTATTTGTCTATGAATCATGGTTAACTAAGGCCGAAAAAATTATTTCTTCGCCATGTTTTGTTGATGACAGACTTCTTGTTGGCTGTCTAAAAGTGACGTCAGCTGTGCAGTTGACGGGAACTTAAGCTGGGAAATTGAAATAGCGTTTTTTTCTATTTATTCAGTGTGGCCAGATGGTCAAACGAGTCAGGGTTTAGTAGTGAGACGAAGGCGATGATTCTGAATACACAAGTAGTTGAAATTTTTTAGATAACGTTTCACAACCCTTTCAGGGTTACTGACGTGCACTACTGTAATTTCGCCAGTTGAACTACCGGTGGTAGATGCTAGCCAAGCTGCTCTCACTTTCTGGATTACCATTGTTGTTCTAAGGGGTCCCAAATCTTAGATGACAATTTATATGAGCATGATACATGCAAACACATTAGGGCATTTAGAACCCCTGGAAGTTTTTAACACGCATACACGTTTATGTTTATGCACAAACTTTTATACGCACAAATTTTTGATTAAAAACAATTACTTAAAAAAGCTGCAGACACTTTACGAAGTGTCTGCCGCTAGTGGAGGTGCACTCCGTTCCAGTGATTATTTTCAGCACGAAAGATGGCCTTTGAACACTGAAAATGCCCATTTAAACTTGATTTCGCTGGATAGCTTTATGTGGTGAAATACTTTACCGACCAGTGTTGATCAAATATTTTTTTATCCGGAAACACAAAGTCCTACTCATAAAATGAAAAAAAAAATCCTGCTCATGCTGTCTTCTAGTGTAGTATTGCGAAAGCATGGTGGACTATGTCGTCTGTTTCTTTACTGATGCCTCAAACTTGTCGATTCAAAGATTTATTCACTCTATACCACCTGCCTTGAACTATTCCACCATTTCCTGATCACGCAGTTTAGGAACACGCTTTCGCGCTTCTTAACACACCAATTTTCTTTGAAACGGGTTGTTGAACAACCCATTTACATCGTTACATCTTGTTTATTTTCTTCAGCAGTTGGTCAGAACGCAGTTGTAGCGTTCTTGTCACTTTCGAAAAAGCTTAGTCTACATCCTCCTCTTCTGCCTGATCTGCGCTTCGGCAGTAGACACCTACATAGTGAACAACACATTTACTTTTGAGTTACAGCCACATACCATTCTACTTCGCTCCGAGAGTTCGTATGCGACTTTCCTTCTCGAATCCTACGTTGCTTATTATTTAGTGCAACCCCATAGCTTTTCACTGTTCACTATTAATACATTAGGCTTTCATTTATTTTCGTGCATAGCAGTTCTGTTGTTTTATGTTGTTTGATGCGGTTATGTCTCACGTTTTTCTACAACACAGATTACAATATCGGTCAGGTTCTCACGTCGCTTAATGATGGGAACATTTTCTGTTCAGCTGGTGCTACATGTCTACACGATTTGAGATTGAGAAACGCTAACATACACTTTAGTTTCCTCGTACGAAGGCAGAACGTCTAACGCGTGGCAGGATAAAGACTGTGGTGATTAATTATGCTTGCGTGAAAAACACGTCCAATCAATAAGCTAATACGCATAGCACGAGTGTTTATTAGCGACAGAGCATTTGCCATCTACCAGCGCAACTTGCTTTTCTCAGTTTTTGAAACAGCTTCAATGCAGAGTACCGTTATCCTTGAAAACAATTCTTTTATTAGTTTTCTATGTATTATCTACCTTGGTGAACGTATTTGTGAGAATTTGGGGCGACGAGCGCAGCTAGGAAAGCCATTTCGAGGCTACTCCGGATCCATAACTTCAGGTTTGCCGCAAAGCAGGAGTGGACATCAGATGCCACGTAGAAAAAAGCATCACTATACAGAAATTCTCTGCCATGTAGTGCCTTTAAAATCAAGGTTACCCAAAAAATCATTCCCTATATTTGAAATAGTTCCTTCAAAAATTTTCATTATTTAATTTTTTATTCATTAAGCCCTCAACTTAGGTAAACTAGCACTGCGATGTCGTATGCATCAGAAAAAACTCTAAGCTTGAAACGCATCGGTATTTAAAAGATTTTTCGAAAATAGTAAAACCGGAAGTAAGTGCTCCAGCGAATACGTATGCATTAAAACTACAATTTCACGTGGTGTTTGCGCCACAAACATGAACAATCAAATGTTCCGTCAAAATGAAGCAATCCCCTAACCTGCTATCTCCATGTTTCCGGCTTCATGCGCTTTTACATATATGCAGCATATATGAAATGTTCCTTGATTATCGCGTTGCGAAGACGCTAATAAATACATTTTGTCAAAGATTCGCGCCTCAGCATTTCATCCAGTAGATAATAAAGGCTTGAGTGGAGAATTCTGAGAGGATCTATCCAAGGTTATTTTTTCATTCTTTTCGTTCATTGCTTTTCAAACTCAGAAAAGGGCACACGAGCCATTGGGTCAGTGTGCTGTGTTTGCTCAAAGCTAAGCCGTCGTCCACGTGGCACGATGCACTATACTCGGCGCCATTACTTATAGAATGTTCCGAAAATGCGATAGGTTTTCTGGAGCTCATTCTTTTCCGTTGAACTAGAAGAAAAAAGACGTGCAGCTGTTACTTTTCATTGCCTAAATGCATCTTTTTTTGAAAGGCATACCAGTATATGAAAGACGTACGCGAAAGCCATGCAAGAAAAGCGCACATGAAGCCATACAAAAAGGGCATACAGGAAAGGCATACATACAAGGCATACCATTATTTATAACGACAAAAAAGTACTAAGCGCAAATAATGTGTCAGACCATCAGAAAAGAATGCGGAACTCATTTCCACAAACATGGAGTGACGCCGTTGTCGGTATTTGTGGTTATTTGCCGATGCATTTTCGGTAGAATTCCTAGAAGTGGAGCGAAGAACGGAATTGGTTCTGAACGTGAGAACCGCGGTTTGTGCCCGTTCAGGCTGCAAAATAATCTCGCATTTACATGTGTTTATATTTGCTTACTTTATAAAGTGCTCGAAACATCAATTTTTTCTTTATATATATATGAAAGCTATTCCATCTGTTTTCTGATATTACTGAAAGTTAGTACAGGCATTTCTACTCCGCAGGGCAACTGATTGAGCCCTTTATTGAGAATAAATGCTACAGAAAAAGATAAGGCCTAGGCCATGATCCGGCACGCTTACATGGCAGCTGTAGGGCTGCTAGCAATGCGTCTAAAGAAAAAGTTTTTAAATTAGCGGTGCACAACACCCTGGTAGAACTGCGGGAGCCACACATGGGGATGCAGCACGCGAGGCTTTGTGCAACCAAAGTGGTCCGTGATATGTTGGGAAGAATAGGCGTAGAGGCCAAGGTTCCCGCTTGGGACTTTAAAACTCAGTTACGGTGAGATTTACACATGGCCCTGCATACAATGTTTTGCCCAAAGGTTTGCATTCGGTTCACCACAAGGAACGAAGGCAGGCAAAAACAAGATGGGTATATTGTTACGTGAAATATACAGAAGTCAGTTCTTAAGGCACCTTTACCACACAATATCCACCTTCTCACTTCTACTTTGAGGTATTTTTAAGGGTATGTCCCACTATGCCTAGCATCCGAAACCACGCAACAATATGTTAGATGCGGAGAGTACAAAATAGTAGTCTACACAGTGGTCCTAGAATATAGGGACAGACATGAATTCGCGATTGTTGAGGTCACATGGTCACCTTTGGATAGGCGAAGACTCACTCCTACAAAACTGCAGAGGAATCGTCAACAGCGCTGGTGATAACCGGTCTTGTCTTTACGGATTCTTAGTGAGTCAATACAACCATAGGAGATCTGGCGTAACCTGTTCTGTCATGCCTGATTCTAAGTGATTCAATGCAGCCATCGAAGATCTGATGAGGGGCATAATATTGGTAACTGCCACATGGTTGGTGAGCATTGCCGGAAATAAAACTTACCCGACTACCCAGACACTGTGAGAATTCTGGAATGAGGTGGCTCACCTGGAAACTCCTGGTTTCGTCAGCTGGGCAAGTGGTCGTTATTCACCCCGTAAATTTGGTTGACTAAGGCACTGGATTGCGTCTGGAGAAAACTGCAGACACAATATTTTTCCAATGCATACGTGTTACTATATACTGTTTGAATGTGTCCTTATATTGCAGCATCCCTCTCTCGAGCACTCGGAAGCCATGTCAGCGGCACTTCAGACGAAGTCATCCAGACAAGGGCCTATGAAATGGGCATCACAGGTCGCCGTTAACAAATAGCTTGTGGTCGTCTAATAGAAAATAATTCTCAGTTGCCTTCTGAAGCAAATGTTTTTTTCGTCAATTTCGTACTTTTCGTTTCACTTATGGTTGGCTCTATTACTCAGCAAACCAGACAGGTGCGGCCGATAATCTAACATAGGAAATTGTATCATATTATCTACATTTGGAATCGTTTTTTGAGCAACTGAGTATTTATTTATTTATTTATTCATAACACGTACACAAGGTTTGCCCACGGGGTAAAGCAAAACGTGCATCCAAACCTCCTTACCAGGCCCTACCATGGTGGGGCAAAAAAAGAAACGCGTTTGAAAACAACGATTCAACTTTCTTTGAAGATTCTAAATCAACAAGCACATATTCATATTATAGTAAGCATATAATCACCATTATTAGTATAGACGTAACGACAGTAATGAAAATAAAGTATTGATGTAATCACAGTAGGAACATAAGCACTAATGCAATAAAAGCAAAAACATCAATAAGATAGCAGTTATTTATACTAATACCAATGGCTTTTAATAACATTACTATGCAATCGCTGATTGTCATTATTGTTTATGTAGTGAGTTACATTAAAATTGTACAACACATCTGCTTCCGACTCAAGAAACAAGTTCATTATTAAATTTTTGAATTATTGAATCACTTTACGATTTCTGGCTACTTCGGCAACAGTAGGATACATATTGCATAAACACATAGCTTCATACTTGATGGTTTCTATGCCATAGTTTGTCCTGGAATTATTAGTTACCATTTATGTGCGGCGTTAACTGTATCCTCTGTCTCGACTAGTTCCCCGTTTGAAAAAGCCTCAAAGATTGTAGAGAATTCTTTAAATAGTGGAATGTGGATCTTTGCTCTGTAAGAGTTTCTTATACTAGGAATGCTGTAACGCGCCATTATTTTGAAAGACCCTATGTATTCATTTGAAAAGTTTAGCAAACGAACATCTCGAGGATCGTTCATTCGTTCGTTCGTTCGAGGGAATGCTCTGAACCAAGCATTGCTGCTTAAATGTCTTAACATGAAACGCAGATGAATTTTGGAATATATGGATCAGCATGAACCCCGATTCATGATGTCCACAATGACGAACACCTTAGTACTAATTGACACAGTGCAGATAAGGCATGGGGCATTGTGAAAGAGGGATACACTCGATGAAACAAAATTTATGTAAAGTTTGAGCTATAAATCCAATCAACAATTTTTATGTGCTCGGAGGCAGCAGCACGTAATTACGAATGTCTGTTGCTTTTATTGCTCTCACACATCGACGGCATTTTCTTTGTGGTGGTCGACTTTATTAGGCGAAGTTTGTTGCTGGTAGGAAAAAGGACATAGTGATCGCTAGTGAACACCCGCTAAGGCACTTCTGACTTTTCAATACTTCGAGCCACTTTAGCTACATTGCTACAAGGTTAGTAACTATTACTTACGTGGCACGTTCATGCGAACTACACGCCTGTTTGGAAAATAAAAACATTAGACCATTTATGTTTACTGAAAAAGTTCACAACTACTTTATGACCCACTGTCACATATAAAATTGCCTATTATTCAGCAACATGGCTGCTGGAAAAGGTACAACGCACTATCGTCTCGGTTGTCCCTGCTAACATTTCCGTAAAAGCACGATTGTGTAAATTGGTATTAGATGTGAGCCCAATCTGCACGTCTTCCTTCACTGCTTCATTTTGGTATGCGCTTGGTTACTCATCACATAGTATTTCTGTAAAATTCATGTATACCAAAAATAACCAGCAGGTATCGCATATAAATGTACACAAAAAAAAAACAAATAGCGAAGCTGATATAAAGTACTTCTGACAACATTTTCCAAGTAATTCATTACTTTATTTATAGCCATAGTACACAAAATTGCAGTCAAAATTGTGTTTTTTCACGTCAACCAAACTTTCAGCCTGGCAGCTTTCGAATGACAACATTATCTCAAACAAAAATATTCTCCTAATTCTTGTATATTTGCACAATACGATTTTCTTAAAATTACCATATCAAACTTTGGGTACTTTTATAAGATATTCATGTCGAATTTTATGCGTAAATATTTAAGCAAGCTGTGTAGCAGACGGTTTTATGCCTTCAATATTTGTGACGTCTTTGCAGGCTTTGGTTGAGTACACTCATGTCACATAGTTTTTTCTTTGTTTTCACTGGCCGAATTCATAGATAACGAGGTCTTTTTTCTAGCAGAGAAAAGCGTGGCGTGAGTTATGAATTGAAAAATATGCAATTTACAAAATCAGGTTGCCTCCTTTAGTGTAGTGTGAAGCAACGAGCAAGAATAGAGGCAGCAACAAATTTTGTTGGGAATTTTCAATATTTTACGGAGACATATTACGTAGTCCAAACAACGAATGATACAAAATGTTAGCCATTGAACATCATTTTTGGAACAGTTGGTAGGAGATGCCGCCGCGTAACCTACACGATTGCTGTTTCGTTCCTATTTTGCACTAATTTATTGTTCAGAGGGTAATATAATGATAACGCATTGAGCTAAACAGAAGCTCAAACAAAAAAATACGCAAAAAACTTGACGAAACGAGTGCATATGATGACTTGGACAACATAATAGGGTCAATAAATAGAAAAAATTCCCCCTACAGCACGTTTGGGATACAGTATGTGAGAGCAACACGAAAATGTGCTATAGCTGTCCTTTATTGATGCAAACAACAAGTAGTAGTACTAAGTAATATGGTACATACTACCATAGTTTCCCTGAGGCATAAACCGCCAAGCAGACATTCACAAAGCCAACATATTTTCACAGGGTCGTGACGTGGCCGAAGAGAGGATACTTTGTGTTGGAATTTAACAGTTTATTTGGGCGAACCTGTGCCCGGCAAACGGAAATTCCGGTTACAGTAGCAGTCTTGCACAGATAGCAGAGAACGGAGCGTCGGCCGTCGATTAACTACTGACAAGCGCCAAAGTGCGTCGGCATTTACACTCTTGCTATCGAATGTTCTAGCGTTATCGCTGGCGGTGGCGTAGGTTCGATAATATTCTGTACAGTTCGCTGAGTGGGCGTGATGTTATCGAAATTATCTACTAAAGTTCGGAAGCTTCCCGAAAACTGCACGTGCGTTTTGCACTGAAACTTGTGTAGTGTTTTGGGGCGATAACAAAACTTGTGATATGGAACGTGGTAAAATAAAGGAATTGCCAAAATATTGCGTTGGTTATGATGCGATAATTCGTGATTGCGTTCTGCCAAATTTTTGATGACGATGAAAAGCAATCTTCGTATTGCTGGAGCAGAGCCTTAAGCTGTTCTTGCTTATGGTTCGGAAGTCTGGGATTGACGTCGAAAGCTGTGGGAGGGGCTTGGTTCCTCTGAGCAGGTTCCGTAGAATCGGTGAGGGCGACAGCACTGGTGGCGTCCACAATTTCTTCGATGTATGCTGCCGTAGTTCCTTTGTTCACATGTTTTTATCATTGCTGAAATTCGTGAGCATAATCGTTCCTTTGCCTCCCCATAGCTCTGCAATTCCTCTTGCGACGCAAATATTTCGGGTGACCAACAAATGCTGACTGCCTTCAACGACGCCTTCCAAGTCAGGTGGTTTAGGAGCGCCGACTGGAATAATGACGCTGGAGCGAGGCAGAATGGTGACTTGTTCTTCCAGCACATTCAAGGCATGCTTTCTTGATTGCGTGCGCGGTGGTAGTGCTTCTTCTGTGGATAACGCTATCGACTTTGTTATAAAGTTGATGACAGCACCATGGAGCCATAAGAAGTCCATACCAAGGATGACATCACTCGAGCAACGCTGTAGGACTATGAAGTCTGTAGGGTAAATACGGCTGTTAATGGTGACTCTCGCTGTGCAGATTCCTGCAGGCGTTACGAGATGACCTCTCGCTGTGCGGATTTCAGGGCCTTCTCAAGCTGTCCTAACTTTCTTTAACTTCGCGGCGAACGACCCACTGATGACGGAATAGTCAGCTCCAGTATCTACGAGAGCGGTCACACTGTGGCCGTCGATAAGAACGTCGAGGTCGGTAGTTTGCCTTCTCGCATTACAGTTAGGGCGTGACGTCGGGTCATGGCTGCGTCGGCTTGTTCCGCTGCTTCCATGTTAGGTCGTCAGGCCACCTTCCGTAAGTGAGCTTTCGCCGTCATGGCTTTGCCTGGTTGGCGTTGTGTTCGGAAAGCTTCGGCATGGCCTCGTCGTCGTCAGAGGATCTTCGGTAGTTCGTCGCATAGCAACCGCGCCTCCATCGGTTGCTGCCCTTTGTTTCCCGGATACGGGCTAGGAGACCCGCCCCGTGTTGGGCCAGAGTACTGCCGGGGGTGCGATGACATGTGCTGGCTTGGCCACAGCGAACGAGAAGGACTTCGTCGTGTCCATCGAGTTCCTGTCAGGTAGTCGGCGATGTCACGTGGCAGTTCTCCTGGCTGCGGACGTGGTGCATTGACGGCGAAGCCACGCAGTCTCATCTGACGGTACTGGCAACGGCGGTATGTGCGTCCGGCCTCGCCGCAGTGGTAGCAGAGCGGGCGGTTGTCAGGTGCACGCCAAACGTCCGTTTTCCTCGGCGCACTGCGCTGGCCCGCTGGCGAACGGTAGGACTTCGGGGGGGGGGGGGGGGGGTGGCGGCAGTGGCGTCTGGCAACGAAAGTGCGACGGGGTGGTGTTTTGGCGTGGACGGGGAGGAGCGTTGTGGCGCACTGCAGCGGCGTAGCTCACAGTTTCTGGTTTGGGCAGCGGTGTTTGGGGAATTCGAAGCGATTGCCGAACTTCTTTTCGCACAATGTCGGCGATCTAATCCACTTGAGGCTGTGCCAAAAGCAACAGCTTGCGCAGCTCTTCCCGCACGATCGCTCGGATCGTTTCACGCAGGTCTCCGGAGTTACTGGCTTGAACAGCAGCGCATTCTGGAGTAAGGCGACGATTATAGTGTCTGGTGCGCATGTCGAGGGTTTTTTTCGATAGTGGTCACCTCGGATACAAACTCTTAGACGGTGTTGGGTGGATTCTTCATTAGTCCCGGGAAGAGCTCCTGTTTGACCCCACGCATGAGGAAACGAACTTTCTTCTCCTCAGGCATGTCTGGGTCAGCGTGACGGAATAGGCGGGTCATCTCCTCTGTGAAAATTGCAACCTTTTCATTTGGTAGCTGAACCCGGGCCTCTAGTAGAGCAGCGGCACTCTCTTTGCGAGCGACGCTTGTGAACGTTTGCAGGAATGCGCCGCAGAAGACATCCCACGTTCGGAGCGTGGACTCCCGATTATCGAGCCAGGTTCTTGCAGTGTCTTCCAGGTAGAAGAACACACGAGGGCGCTTTTTTTGTCCCAGTGGTTGAGGGCGGCCACACGGTCATATGTTTCTAGCCAGGTTTCCAAGTCTTACAACGATGACCCATGGAACGTTGGTGGTTCCCTGGGTTGATGAATGACGATCGCGGGCTGGGACGCTGCGGTTGTCATTGTCGCTGCAGTCGAGGTCATGGCCTTGGTCTTCCGCGCATTGTCTTGTAGAAGCCCACTCTCCGGTGGGAGACATTGCTGTCGGCGGCTTGTTCGCTGCTCTTTGTTGGCGTGGGTGTTTTCTCCGCGACGTGGGCTGGGTTGACGGCTTGACGGGGGCGTCCTATACATGAACGAAGCAGCACCTCCACCAGATGTCAGGGGTCGTGACGTGGCCGAAAACATGATAATTTGTGTTGGGATTTAACAGTTTATTTGGGCGAACCTGTGCCCGGCAAACAGAAAGTCCGATTACAATAGCAGTCTTGCACAGATATCGGTTTATAAACAGTCTATAAACAAATACGAAGTGCCCATTACCTCAATGAACTAGCGCGATATGCACCCTTCATGCTAAGCTTGTTTTTATTTTTTTACAGAGAAACAGACACATTAGCTTCGGCTCAAAATACAGGTACCAGAATCTAAAAAATATGTGATCTTAAGTTAATATCAACTATTTCGCTGCCATGCCCATACATACTACCTTAGTTTCCCTGGGGAATAAACCGCAAAGCATTCACAAAGCTGGCATATATATATATACACAAAATATTGCGTTGAATGCGCCAAAAGTCTATGAGTAAATACGAAATGCCCATTACCTCAATGAACAAGCGCGACATGTACCCTTCATGCTAAGCTTGCTTTCGTTCTTTCACGGAGAAACAGGCACATTAGCTTTGGCTCAGAATACAGGTTCAAGAATGTAAAAAAAATCGTGATCTTGAGTTGATATCATCTATTTTGCTACCATGCCCATTCAAATTAATGGTCATGGTGGTAAAAAATATGAAAGCGTTTCGTGCAGCCACTTCAAAATGCGAGAGTATCCGAAGCAGTTACTAACTCTAATAATCTTTTACTTAGCACTCAGAGCATGTTCCTCCTAGTATTTGTGTTACAGGAGAGGGCCATCAACAAAGTTTCCTCTTCTTGAATACAAACTGTTGCATCACATAGAAACAAGAGATAGGAAACAACATGAAAACCTTCACTGCATACTACATGGGCTTTCCTTCGTGTTCTTACGTGCTTTACTCAGTACCTAAATAGATTAAAACATGGTTGTAGGGTGTCTAATAAAATATGTGGTAAGATCAAAATTCAGTACATGGCAGCCTTATGCACACGGGCCGGGTAAATGCGCTTTGGCAATGCGTTGAAAAAACAATGTTGGCCTCAACAGCCCTACATTCGTATCTAGACTGCTGCATTTCCGAAGTGATCAGCTTCTCTTCAAGCGAGTGATATAGGTAATTATGCCAATAAATATTTTCCTGTCACAAGGACTCGTCGGAAATATTCTTGTGGTAGTTCAGATAATGCTAAGGAACTGGACGAAAGGCGTACTAACAAGATTACACAGTAGGATTCTGATAGGTCATCTACGCAGTTCGTTTGACTGATTCCTCGATTCGGCACGAAATGGCTTAATGTTTTCATTCTGCGTAACAACACGACTAAAACAAATAAAGCTGTTGGTTTTATTAGGTAAGAGCAGAGGGAGAAGCTCTGCTTATGTTTCTTAGACGATGTAATTTTCCTATGAACTGAATGATGCTTTGGAACATAAGAAGTTTGCCTGTACTTCATTTCATGATATCTCTAAAGCATTTGACAGCGTAAACCACTCTATATTGATTGAAAAAATAAATTTGTTTGGCTTTAGGGGTCCGTTTAACGACTTTCTTGAAAATTATCTTTCTGATTGTTCCCAGGTAGTGCGGTTACACAATCAGTTACCTTTCAGTAATGGGCTTCCCTTGAAAGCGGGTGTACCACAGGGATCCATTTTGTCTTCTCTTTTATTTAATTATTTCATAAAGGATTTTACTGCTGCTGTTCCAAAACGTCTTGTATTTTAGTATCCAGACGACACTGTTCTGTTAACGAAACATGTAAGTTACAATAAAGCGTTGTCTCTACTACAAGACGGTGTTTATGAGGCTGCGTCATGGTTTACGGATAATTGCCTGGTGAGTAATTAGAAAAAAACGAAATTATATTGCTTTAAAAATTCATTGAAAGAAATGGTTACAAATGCACCCTTACTTCTTCATGCCCGTGATTGCATCTCCTGTAAGCGTACTCCCATTGAATATGTTATTTCTAGAAAATATCTCGGTGTGTTTTTCGATAGCAACCTGTCCTGGAATGATTATTTGGCTAACATTTGTGACAGACTATGAAAAATCTCGTGGTTACCCTTCAATATTAGATCAATTGCACCCACCAATATTAATGTGGGCATCATAATTTCTCTTGCGTATAGTATCCTACGATATGGCATCACTTTATTTGCTTTTTGTTCTTCGCGATGGCAGCGTCGCGTTGACAATAATTTAAAAAGTATATTGAAATCCATTGTGTACAATCTTTCCTCAACAGACAATGTAAATTTATTTTCTCTACTTCACCTGCCGCCTTTCAAAGCGTCCTTTAACCAAAATGTTGTAATACGGCATTTCTGGGGCTCTCAGTTCAAAAATGAATGCAATGCCCCTCGTATATTTAAAAAAAACTTCCCGCTTTTCTGTACCACTTATCAAAACACGATATGGCAAAGCTACTAGAAAGGTCCATGTTCCTACTGTTTTTAATGACATCCCTGACAGTGTTTTGTTTTTTGGCAACGACTAAACGCAGTCTATGAAAGAGCCTAAGGACTGAGTTATCGCGTTAAGGAGAAAATCTGTTTTTTTTTTCAATCATTTTCTCTACATTTCTACTGTTTAGGAAGTATTGCTTCCGCTAATTTGATTCTTCGTTGTTATTGTGTTTAAATGTAGCGTAAATGAGTTACATGTATTCTTTCTCTGATTGTTTACATGAAAAGCTTTTCAATATGTCTGTCACCTCTCATTTGCCCAAGTGCCGGGCCATGCGCTCCAAGCCACCGCCTGGCTTTGACAGGCCTGTTAGTCGTTTTGTACAACTCAAGATGACAATAAAGATTATTATTATTATTATTACTTTATTATTATTAATATTATTATTATTGTTGTTGTTGTTGTTGTTGTTGTTGTTGTAATAACATTCGCGGAGTTTCTCTGACGTGGAAGTAGAGAGCTGCGACAAATTTTATTGTGTTAGTCAACTCGCATCTGAGTCTAAGTGTACGGGCTTCTACCATTTAGTTCTACACCTCCACTAAATTGCGGCCACCACCGCCAAGATTCAAGCCAGCAGTTTTAGAATTAGCAGTCGAGCCCCATAACCGGTAGGCTATATCCCGTTCGGTAGCTATGGCTTTTTGCACCTATGAGCAGACCAGAACGTTTGCGGGGGGCGGCGTGAGCTCTAAGCAATGAACAACAAAAGCAGGCATACTGAGTACAAAAATACATTCAGCGTCCGCAAAATAGAGGGCGGTTAGTGGGTTCGAAAGCACCAATTTCGTCATAATTCTAGACTAAATATAAGAGCACAATGTGTGCCAACATGATAGAAATTTTTCTAGCGTTTGCCTTGCGTGATATTCGAACCAAGTTCAGTATACAGGGTGCCCCAGATATCATAAGCTCAATTTTAAAAATATGCCTATACACGCAATTATGGCGTGACCAAATGCATGTTGCTGACTGTTGCCTCAAATTATTCAGACTATTTTTGTGTTCTAGAATATAATTCAATTACATCTGTTTAAATAACTAACTATTGAAGAAACGAAGATGAACGATAAGTTTCAACAAAAAAGTTGTAGATCGGTTTGCAAAATAGTTTATTAGAGAGCTGGGATTTTATATCTGGTAATTAGTAGTGGTTTCCTGCTTGGTAGGAATGAAAGAGAAAAAAAAAACTGGGCAGATCTCCCGTACAGTGGGAATCGATGATATGTGAAGCACGAATGAGAAAGGTGTATATGTCACTTTAAAATCAGCACGACGTTACGAGATTGAGGTAAATGATGCCGTACATGACTTCCGTGTCTTGATTATCATGTGTGAATGTGTTGTTTACCGGCGTCATCTATTCACGTCACGTGATACCAAATTTAGTATATGTGGAGCTAGCGAAACGACCGCGAGCAAGCTATGAGCATGGTATGTTGTCATATACTTACGTGACACGCGTGTCAGGATTATCATGTTTGCACAAGTCATATAATTTCGTCATCCATTGACGTCACGTAAATAAAATTTGGTATATGTGGAGCTAGCAAAACGGCCGCGAGCACATCATGAAGGGCCCCATCTACTACATAGTAGCGTTGACGCGCGCACACCGTGGGCACAGCGACGCTATGTTATCAAAACGCGAGCGCTCTATTGCCTGACGCCAGGCGCGACCGGTGCGACCAGCGTCTGTCGGCGCGGCCCGACGGGAACCAGCGCGAAATGCGACATGCTGTATTTTCCGCCGATGCGTTACCCAGACAACACTGCGTCTCCCTCTTTTCGTAACGGAGGAACGCCGCACCCACTGAAACGCGCATGCGTCAAAGCAACGCAGCGCGGCGCTCGTTTGGGAGTATATGGGAGGACTGGTGCCTGGCGTGGCAACGCCGGCGTGATCCAACGAAATAAACGCCGTTGAGCACGCACAACGCGCCACGTCGAAATTTATTGGCGCCTTGACTGTGGCATGTAGTCATGTTCTCACATGACACGCATCTCAAGATTATCATGTTTGCACCAGTCATATACCTTCGTCACCCATTGGCGTCACGTAATACCTAGTTTGGCATATGTGAAGCTTGCGAAACGGCCGCGAGCGCATCATTAGTGTGGCATGTAGTCATGTTGTAACATGACATATATGTCGTCATAATTATGAGTGGATGTGTCATTTACCTATTTCGTCCATTCGCGTCCCCTAATACCGAGTTCAGTACATTTCAAGCGAGCGAAACAGCCAGCACGTCATGAGCGTGGCATGTATTCTTGTTGTTGCATGAAACGCATCTAATGATTATCTTGTTTGCGCAAGTATCATACCTTCGTCATTCATTGAAGTTCCGTAATACCAAGTTTGGTATAAGTGACGCTAGCCAAACAGCCGTGAGCGCATCTGAGCATGGCATGTAGTCATGTTGTTACATGACACGCATATCACGGTTTTCATGTTAGGGTCTGTCGCTTGTTTTTGCCTGAAATCATGCCGTACCATACCAGTTTTGCAACATGCCATGCGCACTAAACCACCGCAAGAGTGGCAGGACAATTAAATGTAAATCTTGACAATCTTGTCATACATGTTATGATTTTCATGTTGTGGCTAGTCAAATATGTTCGTTATACAGTCATGGTATGCCATACCAAGCTTGGTATTCATACCATCATCAAAACGGCCAGGAGAGCTAAAAATCGTAGGCGGGGCTAGATAGATAGATAGATAGATAGATAGATAGATAGATAGATAGATAGATAGATAGATAGATAGATAGATAGATAGATAGATAGATGCGCTGAAAGTCACCGAAGTTCGCTAAGAAATGCTTCGAACTTCAAAAAAAAAAATACCACGTGACAAGAGCGCTCGCGCGCTAGTGCGCACGATGATTTTAGTGCCCTCTAACGTTGCGCGTACGAACGACCATAGCATTTGCCCGATTGTGCTGTCTTGAAAGGGCCGCAACGATGGTGGTGGCTTTGCGGCGAACAAGTTTTGCTATCGGCCGCAAAAGCAATAACTGCGGTGACTGCTTACCGCTGTCATCAACCGGTGTGACGGAAGCGTATCGTTTGCACGCCGAACGCTATAGCACCATAATCATGGCGCGAGTAGGCGTGCCAGTGGGTTTTTTTGCGTGGTGTTTTTTGTGTTTCACGAGCTCTTGTAGTTAGCTCGCAAAAGCTAGATTCGCTTTTAATTAACAGATAACAAAATACTAATAATTAACAGATGCATTCTTCGAAACTGTCTTTTCGGAAGTTTTCTAAAGCCATCTACAACTTCTCTTTAAAATTGTTTATCCATCTTGGCTCCTTCAAAAGTTAGTAATTAGAAATGTCTAATTGAACATTGTTTGATAACACAAAAAAGCACTAGCTCCCGGCAACGGTCTGCAACATGCGCTTGATCGCGTCGTAATTGCGTGTTTTGGCATATTTTTAAACTCCTGCTAAAGATAGCTGGGGCACTCTGTATACGAAGTACTGTCTCACATTTCTTGTGCTGTGTCGCGGCTTTTGTAGCTTCGTGGTGCATGTAGAAGGACAAGAGTATTTTTATTTCGACCTCATACGTCTACGCAGAGCTGTTCCCTCTGAATTGGTTTAGGTACTCTTAAGTATTCTCGCATTTTAAAAGCTAATATATTAGGTTATGAAAATTATGAATGGCCAGACGTTCGATTGTGTCTGCCGAAGAGAATAAAACTTTTCCTCATAATGAGTGCAAAGCAGCGACATCTTTTGTGTACTTAGATGCTTTTTAGGATATACATACTTCAGTTTATAAAAGAAATGTATTGCATACGTTTTTTTGTGCTGATGTATATTTATGTGGATCCAACATGTTGTCCTTTTCAAAGTCTTGTTCAACGTATTTTTAACATTCTAAGCTAATCGAGTTTTTTAAGTGGATGTATTATTTAAAAATTGATTACATGCCTATGTTCGGTATCGAGGCTCATATTCTGGGAAAAGGTAAAACTGTCCAAAAATATTTTTAAATCGTTATGGAAAGGTTGAATAAGTTGAACTGGAAATGTATCAGTTTGTGGGGTTACCGCCGGTCTCAAATAGCTAGCTCGGTGTAAATTTATGGCAGAGTCAATTATTCCAGTGTTATGTGGGTCAAAATAGCTAAATTTAGTATGTTTTTTCACCAGTTCTTTTATTAGTTTAGGTATTTATGATCATTCACAATTTTCAGAGCTGCCCTTTTGACTTATGCTTAGTCATCACACCAGCAGGAATCATAATAGTCTTCACGAACTTTCGTAAGAAAGTTTTGAGAATTGAATGAAAATTGCGATACTGTGGCTATATATTGTGAATTGCTATCGGAGTTGACACTATAACAGATATATTACTTGAATGAGAAAACTACGGTGTGCATCGCAAGACACATTTTATAATGACGATGCTTCAGGTATGGAGATGTAAGCCTTATGAACATTCGAAAACTGATAGTCAAAACTTTGATTCCAAATAGTCTTGCTCAATAGCAGTCTATCATTCGCACTCTAATACTGAGTATTTCGTGATCATAAGGAAGTAGCGTATACAGATTTTACGCTAATCGCAAGACAACACTTGTAAAATATTGCGACTGTGAACGCAATGTTTCCACGTCGTCTTTTCAGCTGCAAAAGAACACGTAAACAAAGCTAAGAAACCTCCAGCAACAACTGCTGTGTGTATTTGCCCTATGTATTTGCTTTCTTGAGGCTAAAATGTCTCATTGGGCAAACACCAACTACGCCAACAGCCTTGTTAAAACATGTTCATTAAAAGCACGGCTGAAGCGTATATTCAACGTTTTGTGTAATGACTTCTGTAAGTAGATCTGGAAGATATTGCAGAACATCATCTGCAAGTGTCCACGCTACATTTCGTTGTACTCGAAAATTCACTACCAATAACTACACATCGCAGTAGCTCGCCTAAATCAAGAACAGGAGTCCGCAGCAACCAGTTTCAGTGGTTTTCTAAAGCCATCGTGCAACAATACGAAAGCTTCGCTACCGAATTCTTTGAGCAGGGCAGACGTGCACAGACAGATAACCACTACTCGTGCCTACATGTACTGCACGAGATGCACCGACTATGACGCTGTATGTGTTGTTCCCTCGTTCTTTCTTTCATTCTTTCTTCCGTATTCTGACTTGCCCATTCTTTTTCCGTATAAAGTGTGACAAACCTGTATTCGATAGTGGTCGACCTCTTTGCCTTTACTCCTTTTGCTCTTTCTTCTTTTCATCCACCTGGGGAACAGATGTAGTAACGTAATTATTCCTCCTGTGTGGTCAGTGTACAGAGTTGTTAATCATTCGCTGCATTCCCAGCCCTTCTGAATACATCTCGAGCCATCTAATTTAATGACCCATGAAGGAAAGTCGGTCCTGCTGCTTTTCATTAGTGCTTTGGAATAACTGTTCGAGCTGGCACAGGAAATCTCGACGGCAAGCAGAAAATAAATGTGACCGCTCCAAAGGATTCGGTCGCAGAAAGGAGGCGTTTTATTTCATTACGCCTTTCAAGATGTCTCGACTGCTTGCAATAAATGTCACCGTATTGCATTCATCGCGTCTTCTCTAAATTAGTACCAGGAAAAAGTGCTTTCGTTTAGGTTTTTTATCAATTTATACTATGAAGATTCATGCATCTGCGAATTTAGTAACATGGACGTTCCGAGGTGTGCAGCTGTTGAATTGCGAAATCTGTTTGCTTCATTGAGCGTATGTTCCGAAAGCATTTGGCTCTCATTACTACTAAGCCTATGCGTATTCTTTTTTAAATGCATTTCTTAGCAAACTTCGGCAAATTTGAGCATATCTATCTATCTATCTATCTATTTATCTATCTATCTTTCTATCTCACCGCTTACGTTTGGGTGATCTCGTGGTCACCGCTTCACTTGACCGGAACCTAAATTAGCATGATGGGTGAGATGGTTTGACAAATATGACGCGCTGGTCAAGACATAAATGTTGTGACACTCCTGTCACGTACGTCGTCGTCAAACACTTCCCATCAGATAGTGGCACATACCCATGGGCGGGTATGTACCGCTCGCATGCTGGTATGTGCCACAGGGGATTGACACTTGGTATCTACCCAGGAACAATGAGAACACATACTGGCTATTTTAAAGCGTCTGCTAATACACGGTATGAGTAGCATTGACCCAACGAACACAATGAATAAATGGCAGGGCCCCCACTTTAATCGAGCTCAAGCCTTCTGTGTGCAATGAAACATTATACCACAGAGCTACGCCAGGTCTCGGCACTACTTTTTAATTAGACGCTAATCTTCGCAAAACGTCAATACATGTTGCAGCGCTGCCCACTATATTTTATCAACATTATATAGATAATGTTTTCATACAGCCATCACGTTGGGTTAACGTCAATTGTGTTTAGTTGCCATGCGCTGAAGTTGATGTATGTAGCAGTGTCCAGGGCCAACATCCTCGCGAGCATCTGCGCTTATTATGGGCTTTCGGTGTTGCAATACGCTTGTTTCAGTTGGCAACGTTGTGCAAGAGCAAACAACTGGTTATATGAACATCTTCAACTCTTCAACATATTTCTGTGCATGCAACATTTACACATATATGTATCGTCATTTCATGACGTGTCGCACAATAAAAAAATTGCAACATGGTCACCTTCCCTCTGAATGCTTCGCATAACGTTTATTCTCAGGTACGTGGGATCTGCCAAATAGTTTTTGAAGCAGCGTCCAATAGCGCAGCGAAGCAACTGCAAAATAACACAAGGGAATTGTCGGGATGAAAAAAAAATTGTACCAAATATTGGGAAAGAATAATTCTGCATCTTTGTAGCCCAAATATTTTTGCAGTGTTTGATGGCATTGGCTCTGAAGAAACCCAGCGATGATGTTGCGCTGTGACGAATCAGTTGAATATGTAGGTCTACACAGCTAAACCGTCTGCCTTATATAGTTGTTAAGGGATCCCTCAAACGGTTCAGAGCTAGAGAAAGTGTCGGAGTATTTGATACGAATTGGGTAACGTTGGTGAGCGTGAATCACTGAACGCTACATATAACATAGTAGGACAGGTGTTTTGTGCCACAAGTTCTTTGCTGTCTTGCCATTAGGTGGAAAGACTCTAGAGTATCTTCATACTAACCAAGACATGTACTGTTGAAACAAATATGTGTGCCCATAAAAGCTACAAACTCATCAAACTGGGTTGTAGAAACACAGTTTGTGTGTTTGAGGGGCTGAGCATTTTCAGCGTGGCTTTCGGACTTCCCTTTCTTGTTGAACACAGCTCAAGGAATTCAGTCGTCATCTGATATGTGGGGTTTAACATCCCAAAACCACCATAAGATTATGAGAGGCGCCGTAGTGGAGGGCTCCGGAAATTTCGACCACCTGTGGTTGTTTAACGTGCACCCAAATCTGACCACACGGGCCCACAACGTTTCCGCCTCCATCGGAAATGCAGCCGCCGCAGCCGGGATTTGATCCCGCGAACTACGGGTCAGCAGCCGAGTACCTTATCCACTAGACCAACCCGGCGGCGCAAGTCATGATTTTTTTTACTCATTTGATCATGCCGTGCGGATTCACTGCATAATCCTAGACTTTCAGAAAGCGTTTGAATCTGTGCCCCATGCTGCAATATAAACTCTCATCCTTCGGTGTTAATCCTGCTTTTCTCGATTAATTAAGGTGTTATATACACAATCATACGCAACGTGTCGTAAATAAAGGTTCCCATTCTCAACACGTTGCTCTTGCTTCGGGATTTTGTCAGTGATTTGTAATTGGGCCTTTGCTGTTTCGGGTCTACATTAATCATATTGCTCATATAGTCTAGTGCAAAGTACGTCTTTATGGGGATGATTGTGTGGTTTACCATCGTATTAGGTCCACCTCTTACTATCAGTATTTGCAACGAGACTTAGAATGCATTATGCGCTGGTGTGATAGGTTCCGTATGACTCTGAGCCCAAGTAAGTGGTAATGAATCTTCTTCACTCTAAAAAGTGACCCATATATGTTTAAACGTACATTGGATACAGCGCAGTTAACGCGTATAACAGTAAAAATGCCATAATCTTTTCTTTTCATCAAAACACACATTGACAAAGCACGTTGAATATGCCACAGCGAGATCCTACAGAATGTTAAACTTCGTTAAGCCGAACTTCCCGTTAGTCTTTCTAAAATCAGAGAACTACTCTGCTTTTCGAACGTAGGTTAGTTTCATAGTAGACGACAACATTGTCTACTATGCTCTAGCAGGTACAGAACCACGTCGCTCGTTTTGAAGTCGCAACTATGACTTCAGTGCCAGTGTCACTGCGCTTAAAGATAAGTTAAGATAGGATTACTTATTCACACGTAGGAAAACCTTGAGACTAGAAATGTTCAAAATTTCTCTTAGGATTTATAAAATAGATAAAAAAATTTTCCTTTCACCTCCCCATTTCTTATCTAAGAGAAATGACCACTCTTAAAATACAGGAGAAAGTTCTTGCAGTACAAACGTGTACGAACACTTCTTTCCACAGGCAATCTTCCACTGGAATCGGCTTCTACGGGAGATGGCTGACTGACGCACTGCAGAATTGTTCAGACTCATACTGCTGCACTCATAGCTACACTTTATTTATTATATGTTTTTGTATTCATCTTGTTTTTTAGTATTTTTCGTTTTATGGTAGCATAAGCTACCCTGTTTACTTCCCCCCGGCAGTAATGCCGACGGGTGCTGCTGGTATTTTAGAATGTAAATAAATAACTAAATAAATGTTTTTTTAATAGTTGGCAAGAAGGAGAGTGATTTAGAATTGTAGCGTGTACACAAATGCATGCATTGTAGACCTATGTCAGGCATGTACAGAGTGATATGTAAGTATAGGGTTTGATCGGACTCTGGGATCATAATTCCACACGTATACGAAGTCGCCAACGATTTTCTATACTCCACATTCACCTTGGAACTACAGCTTAAGTCATATGTTGAAGATATTGAAGTTTTTCAATTAGATAGCTCAGAAACCAAGGCGACTTTTCTATGAAGTTAAGAAACATGCTTGCGTCAGCGTGTGAACGCAGGTGTTCGAAACAGAGAAAAGCTGTTAACGTGATTATTCTTTCTTTTTTGGGTTGTTGTAAATGAACAAAATATTTCGCGCTTTTTTCCCGATCGAGAAAACTATCAGTTGGGGCAACAGGGGCGAACTTGTCAACTCATGAGACATGCATTCCCAGTTTTTGTCTGGGCATTCACACTTCTGTACCCCGCAAACATCTTCACAGAATAACCTATCATTCGGGATATAACAACAAAATTTGACATGACCACTTTTATACGCTGGAATGTACAAGCTGACCATAGTGAACACACACGTGGTTCGGGAATTGACGAGGGATGCGTTGTTATGGGCACTGGGCCCGAATTATACAGAGAGGTCATGTTGTTCACAATTTTAAAGAATTTTTTTGTAAGCACTAAAAGCTTAAAAATGAGTTCAAACAGTGCGTGTCTCTAAAAATATTGTTAGAAACGTTTTGACAGCTTTTTTATAGGTGATTTGGGCGACCTTCTGCACTTAGTGACACGAAAAAATAATGATAGCAGATGCGTGTGCCTTGAAGGCACCAAACTGCTTTGTCGACGACCCTTGAAGAGACTCCGTGTATCATTCTAACCAAACGAACGCAGCGTTCACTTAGGGTTATTTGCCTTTTTGAACCATTCACTCGTTAAATATAGCCTATGGGTAGAGCTCGGAAGGATTACTAGTTTTGCCAAACTAGGGTCATTCTTCATAGGGACGGCTATTGAAAACTCCTATGATGTGAAGGACGTGCTATGCGGAGCAAGGACGCATTGGAGGTACTAATCGGTGAGGCCGCAATTCCGATCAACACTTCACCACTCTCAGAGCGCGACACCACTGCGGCGTGCAAGAACATTGCCAGAGGAAAGTGTGACATATAAAACGCGTGTTTGTAAAACCCCAAGTGCATGTGATTGATGCGCTTGGATAACATCTGTTTTTGCGTGCCGAACAGGCGTGGGTTTGACGCCCGTTGACGGATCTTATTTGCGAAGCAGCTTTTACTCGAGGCTGTCCCCGTTGTTCTCACACGCGACCGCTCTACCACTGCGCATGTGCGTCCACTTCCCCTCTCTTTCCTCTCCTATACTCCCCCTCTCTGTCTTATGATTCGGTCACCCAGCTAAAGTTTAATTACTTGCTCAGCGCCCAGCCATCTTGAAAAGATGGCTTCGTTCATACTTGTGAACATCGTCGATTAAGAAGCTAATACTTCGCATATAGGGTGCAACATGAATGAAAAAGTGTTAGGCAGTGTCTTTCTTCAGTAAGAAATACATACATACGTGATAAAAATTCTAAAGTTTCTTACGCACGCTCTAATTTCAACCTTATGCAAAAAAGCGGCTGTTTTTTTTACGTTCCGCAGAACGTGCGAAACTATCACGAATAATCTCTCTGTCGACGACATGGGGCTGTCTCCAGGCAGTAGCTTTGGGTTCTGCACAAGCTCATGTTTTCCGATGCCATTACCAGATGGCGTTCATATCTGCCGCAGCGCCTCCAGAAAAAAGATATCTCTGGACGACATTTGCAGCGAAGAATGCATATACGCGTCCAATTCGTTTGCTCTTCGCCGTGTGATTGTGCACGTTTATTCTAACATTTGTGAGACTGAAGTACGACACTGATGTTCTGGCGGAAGTCGTCATATAATATTTCGTGATTAAAAAGAAAGGAACTGTTTAAGAGCGAACACAACTAAATGAACACATGTCCAGGTCCCATGCTTATAGGAGTGCAAGTAATCTTTACAACTTTTAAGGTGTACTTGACTTACTCTTATGAAATGACCAAATACAAACGTTAGTACACTTTAGTGAAATTCAAATTATGCATAGACATTTGCTTGATTCAGCGTAAAGCAATACCACCCGCATTTGGCGTTTGATGCTGTCGAAACCACTCGGACATCCTATTCGTGATTTCAATATTCAAGTCAACAACTTCTCTCATGCGACCGATATCGGAAAAGATTGGAGCAGCCTGATCGGATGAAATGAAACATCACTATCCCATTATTCACAACTTGACCCTATTCCTCGTCAATATATGCGTCTGTCATGCAGCGAAAGAGTGTTCTGCTATCGCTGGTGCGTACGATCACTTTTTTATACGCAGCTTGTATTTGCAAAATGAAGGTAATCTGCTGTGTTGCATAACCATCTTCTTTGCATTTTCCACTACATTATTCCAGAGCTGCACGAGAACCCAAAGCCATGCTTCTTGTGCGACACTTGAAACACATACCAGTTACTATCAACCCTTACCGAATGACGTCAACAGATGTCTGCCCTAAAAAAGCTGAGGTTAAAGGGGTCAAAGCCCCATTTTAGTTACTTAAAACATCCCATCCTGCAGAAAGCAGACATGGCTATATAAACTGCCGAGCTGAATTTGAAGCCATGAAGGCTGCCTAAACGCCAGAAACGAAGTGAGAACAAATCGAGATGGGGAAGGGGGTGTGCGTCAGATAAATATTGCTGTTACTGCATCTACGGTGCTACTTTAGTTTTTCAAAGATTCTTACCTATGTGTATTTCTGAAAGGTGTCCACCTCATCGAATGTGTTTTTCACATCTACTGCAAGAGGTGTTTCTCAGCACCATGATGTGAGCTGAATCTATGGGGCTCTGAAAATCGAAACGTATCTATCGAAACGAATACGTGTACATCGCTAAAGGTAACCATTTTTAGACACTCTGAGAGCTGAGAGTGAGATTCATCTTTCGTGGTATTTGGAATGGCAAACAGAAAATTGTCTGCAAACATAAAGACCAAATTAACTCTCGCAATTTGCAAACTCACTGAACAGCAGCAGATGTGACAGGCAGACTGATCTGCACAATGCAAGGACCTTTCACCCATCCGATGAAGATCATCAAGCAGTACCGTTGGGGCATCTCTTGTTTATTGAATGTTTAGAAAAAAGGAGTTCTAATATACCAGCTTCATTATATATTTTGAAAGTGCTGTTAATGTAAACGCCATTTATTTGGGTCATTCCAGTTGTCATGATATCTAACAGTTGCACCAGCGCAAGGAGTTGTCCACAATAGCCAACGGACTCATATTCATGCAATGTCCATCGGGCTTCACACGTGCCCTTCTCCCTAACAATAAAGAAAGCCCAGCACTGAAGCCCTGCGTAACTAACGACCTACAAGCAGGGCGAGGTCCGTCAACAGCGAATCGACTTGAATAGGTCACTTGGGCACAGTTTGTCGTTCAGCAAAGACGGAGATCGGAAAAAAGTGCCACGGGATAGACAATAAAATTGTGGCATGCGGCAGATACTATAGCACTATAACATTATTTCGGACAAAAGGTCACAGTGAAGAGCAGCGGCGACACTAAGCCTTGCCCAAAAGTTATAGATGAAAGAACGAGGAGCAAGCTTCAGGTTTTGTAGTTTTTTTTTTTGGGGGGGGGGGACTTTGGTCAATAGAAGTTCGAGAATCAGCCTCTTCCTCGCAGGGTTCAGCGGTCATGCAAAGAGGAATCCACCGGACAAGAATCGAAAGATATATATTTTAATGAAGAGCTGCAGATCTTCAGTGCATGTCTTACCGCCTGACTTGCTACTCCAGATGCGGGGTGACGGTTATGATATATACGCCAAAAACACAAAAAGCCTAACACACTATAACTACGCTATTTACAGCGTTTCATTCAGGCTCGCACCTCCCAACAAATTTAACAGCACCTTTGTGGTGCTTTACGCATTGGGGCTGCCTTGCTGTGGGCGCAGAGTGATTGATTGATATGTGGGGTTTAACGTCTCAAAACCACCATATGATTATGAGAGACGCCGTAGTGGAGGGCTCCGCAAATTTTGACCACCTGGGGTTCTTTAACGTGCATCCAAATCTGAGCACACGGGCCTACAACATTTCCGCCTCCATCGGAAATGCAGCCGCCGCAGCCGGGAATCGAACCCGCGACCTGCGGGTCAGCAGCCGAGTACCTCAGCCACTAGACCACCGCGGCGGGGCCGGCACAGGTGTATCGCAACTTAAATTTCAAGTCGGATTGCAACATCTTTTTCCGACTGTTTATCTGACGCTTACAGCCACCATTCACAGAGGACATAATTGAGATCTTTTGGACGTTGCAATGATTGTGCGATGGAGAGTACGACAGTTCATTCTTGTTCCTAGGAACTTGGTGTATGCAACGTTCGATTTGCTGCGGTGCCAGCACGTTTCTTTTTGCCTGCTGAGGTTTCCCGGTATATCGAAGTCGCACGATATATTGAAAATCTTCTGAAGAGACCCATACAGATGACTAGCGTCTGCCAAGAGGAATCGCTTGACGCACCAAGTCGCATGCAGATGCGAGTATCGGAGCGTCTTTTCTCGAGAAAGCTATTTTGACGACTTCTCTCGATGTGCCATGTCCAGGTATGGCAGCATCATCATCCTCTACGTTTCCTTCTATTCCGCAGTGAACAAGTACCCAGTACAAAACAATGCGGTGATAGAGGTCACATGCTTTGCTGTGCAAGCGTTTTGTATTCATTACTAGTTTGTCTTCCGTGTGTGGAGACTTTACTGCCGCGCTGCTGTTGAGTCAGTAAAGATAAGCCAAGACTCGTCTGTCTGGTGAACAGTGTGGTTGAAAAGCAGGCTGTATTGAACCCAGAGGAATTGCAGCCGATAAATTCGCTGACTCAGAGATAAGACTGTATAACGTGAACCTTATCGGCAGCCCTGAGAGTCTCACGGCCGGAGAGCACATGTACATCCAAATTTCGTGGACACCACTGCTATTGAACCGTTTTTAGAGAGAAAGCTGTTATGAGATCACAAGGGTCGCGTGCGCCGTAGTTGTACGGCGCCGATACCACCGGTGTCCGTAACCACTATCGCACAAAATTAAAAAAATACTTAGTAAATCAAAAACACAAACAACACAATAAGATTTGAGCCCAGGACTTCTGCGTGCCAGCCCACCTTTCTATCGCATAGCCGCGTCGGTGCTTGAAATTTGTTGCAAACTTGTTTTATGGAGGCTTGCTGTCGGGAAAAAAATGGCGTTATTATGAGCAATGAAGCGTTTTAGAACAGCAAAACAACAACAAGGCAACACGGAGTGCAAGTTTTGTAACGAGTGGGTAGTCGAATGCTTGTACCCATTGCGAAACTTTCAGGCATAATTCTTCACCGTCGTCGGCCACTTCACAAAAAAAACTGCACTATATTATATATATATATATATATATATATATATATATATATATTGAGCTCCACTACCTGGTGTCCGCCAAATACCATTATCGTCGTTTTGGTCCACCAGTACACACGCGTCAATATTTATTAGGCAAGAGGGAAGGGGAGGTAGAAAAGTAAGGAAGCGGTAATGAGAAGTAGGGAGGCGATAACACATACACACACTGTAATCTCACAATCGTTGGTGGGATGGGCCTTCGTCATTTTTCGGCGTGAAGCTAGATCTTTCTGACATTCCAAAAATGATTTTCCGGAAACCAGCTGGTCATCAAAGCGTGCGCACACTCTTTACAGGGACTGCCTCTGACAGCTGTACTGAGGACAGTGACACAAATTACGTTTGATGGTTTCTTCGGCGCAGCAATGGTCATACGCAGCACTGTCTTTCCACCCGATGCGGCAAGCATAGGCATTCGTAAAAGACATCCCAAGTCACACGTGGCAGATAGCGCTTGTCTCTATTCGGGATGAACCACATGGAATCGTAAGCTGTAAGCACGGATCGAGGTGATGAAGGCGGGCGTGAAGAAAACCGCATGCGTTCCACAGAGACCTTGCAAGTTTGTGCGTGGGCGTGTTCATTCTTACTCATACGTCACTTGTTATACCGGAAAAGGATCAATCACGCCATTTTCATGAGCTTTCTTTGCTGCATCTTCTTCTCCGAAGAATAATATCACACTCCGAAGAATGATGAAGAGTAACATAGTGAATGCCGGCCCACTACACAAAAAGTGCGATAATTTATGGCATAGTAGGTACCCTGCAAGTGTGCTTGTACCACTTACCCAAATATTGATTAGGAAATGATATGAAAGGCCACGCTTCCATTTTTTGCTGTGACTGTGCCACGTGTATCATGCAGGCCTTACGATTTTTTAAAGCAGAGTCGGTGCACTCAGGAGCGCTACGTCTTACCTTAAGTGGAATGCGAACGTGGAAGAGCCGATTGGAATCGAAAACTTAGTTACCGATCAACTTCAACGTGCAAACAGGTATTCACGTTCACTGGCTACCCTTGCTGTATGCACCAAAGCTTTCAAAACAAAACTTTGCAAACATATCTGAAATTATTAATCGTGAGAAGTGAACACCGTCTTCAATTGGGATTTTATAGCAAAAGCTGTTATGAGACTCAAGGCTCGCGTGAGTCGTTGTTCGCCGCCGCCGCCGCCGCTGCTGAGAACTGCGCCGGTGTCCGTGACCACTATCATGCGAAACAAAAAATAAACAAGCAAATAAAACTACCAACGGCACAATAAACCAGGGTCCTCTGTGTGCCAGCCGAGTATTCTACCATGAGCCACGGTGCTGCTTGGAACACAGTTGCAAACGGACCCTAGGCATGCTTCGTGTAGTAAAATTATTCGTTCTCATGTGTTTAATAAAGCGTTTCAGAAGAGTAAATGAACAACCAGGCTTCGCACAATGTGAACTGCGTAATAAGTAGGTTGCCGAATGCTCCAGAATTTTACAAAAGCTTTAAACGAAATTCTTTGGTGTCGTAAGCCACAGCATCACAAAAGTGCGTAAAAGTCTCTGCATGTGTTTTCGCAGTACTGCACTTCTCCGAAGAACGACGACTGATGGTTCAGTGAATGCTACACTACTACACAAAAATTATCATTAATGATGTAGTCGGTACCGCGTAGGTGCTTTTGTAGCAATACCCAAAGAGTGTTTAGAAGTTGGAAGTCGAAAGGCCAACTGGAAGCTGAAAGGCTGCTCTTCCCGCTTTCACTGTGATTGTGCTGCGCTTTCCACGCAGGCATGGTAATTTTTATAAGAAAGAAGTTTTAGTCACTAAACCCCACACTGTGACAACTGGAAGTTGCACGTTACAGCAAGTTTAATTTTAGATACCTTGATAGTATCTTTTCAAACCACCTTCCTGAACGCAATTTACCATGCTCACAATATATTGGAATGCGCTACTCTAATAATAGTTCGTCATATGTTTTGTGATGAACTTCTAGAATAGTTAAGTACCTCGTCATTAGTTAATGAAAGATATTTGCGTTACCATTGCTTGCTTGCAAACTGATAAAGCTTTTGTTTATAAGTGAACATATGTTAGGAAAGAACTGGGATTCCACGTACATAGAAGCTCAGATGAGGTTGCTCTGGGAGCTTTGATATGGGAGGCGCTGAGATCAAACCTGCCGCATTTTTTTTAACCGGTATGTTATATTTTGGTTGAAATTTTGTCAAAACATCAAAAGTTTTGATGAAATTTTACAAAACATTTGTCTGTTGCTTAAGTGTAAAGAATCATCCGACGCCGCTAATTAGCAGGCTTCAAAGCTCATTCGCCTAGAGATGACAGATAATCAGCATCTTTGGTGGTTTTCATATAAAAAAATGTGCAGACAAGACTTGCGTTCTGGGCGTAGATAGGGGCACCATAGTGTTAAAACGTGTGCAGACAGCTATTGAAAGCTAAATATTTACGTACCTATACTTCCATCGAGTCGTAGGGTTAAACGAGGGAATGTCAGAAAGAAAAGTGCTTCAATAAGCCTTTTCGTTCTAATAACACATTAGGCCTGAAGCGAGTTATTAGGGTAATAGAAACATGGAGGAACGTCAGAATTGAGGAAATCATTACTTCCATTTTTATTATAAGGACTCTGAGTACTCACGCCACATGAAATATTATGCTGAGTTTAACAGGTAGGGTCAAAAAATGCTAGCACATATAGGGAGGGGGAAAGGGAGTTCGAAAAGAATCAACGAAAATCAAATTCAACAGTTACATAGACCGAAAAGGTACGGCGATAGGTTGGAAAGAAGACTCCCCGTGGTGGTCTGAAAGTTCGGTCATATAGTGGCTTTCAGGTTCAATAAAACACTCAGAATGTATGAAGGATAAAAGGAGAATCGCTTTCCCCTTCTAGTTGTCTTCGAAAAAACCATAAAATACTGTGAGCCCGTTTATTGTATTGTAACCAAGTGTACTAACACGTGTACCTCTCTTTCTGCATTTTTAGTCTCGCATATTTGTGATAAAAATGTTGTTCCAAAATAAAGAAATGGTGTTATGCATAAACAACCCATTACTTCAATTTCGCCATTTTCCACATCGCCTCTCCTAACCTCAAATGTTGCCCCTTCTCCGCGACAGCCTGTGCCAACCTAATATAAAAAGTAGGTTACTCTTATTCACCCAAAATTGCACTTATTACTCGCACTTTCACATGGTGGTCCATTTTGACTTGGTGGCTTGGATAGTCTTCTACTTACTCTAAGTCTTGAGGCGACTTTATACTATGAAGCCACAGTTCTGGTCCAAAGAGCAAGTTTACCTTGTAATCAACTCTGCACAGACGGAATCGTCAACTCGCTGCGCATTAAGGCGACGTCTCCGCTGGCATCAGTTATCGTACGTCTAATAATGAACGGGTCGACCAGCTTCAGGGTTCAGACACAACTATCTCTATCGAGTCCATGTTGGTTTGTCGAGTAGTTTACTACGATTGTAAGGTGCTTTTGACTTTCAAAGTTATACCGCCCTAAAAATTAGCTGATTGTACTCCTACATTTCCACTCCTACCTTGTCAGTGCGCTGAGTGGCATTGCCACCGGTCCTTATGCTGTTGAACCGTAGGACAAAATAAAGTTTAGCGCCACTTTGAACGAGCAACACACTCACGTGAAGAGGCAAACTAAAAACAAAATATGAACTCATTATTGTCAAAAGCGCAAATCGGAGTGTCGACAACCTGCTGAATTTTTAGTTGAAGTACACTAAATATTTACACAAGGTCACGGTTTTATCTAAAAGTTCGTTACTACCGAAATTGCGTATGTCGATTAAAGTTATTTTTTAATAATGAAAGGTAAAAACCATATGGCAAATAAAATTTATTCAACTCAACTCAACTCATTACCACATCGACGCGCAAGACCTTCTTGCATATTCGTATGGTTACACGACAAGGTACAAGCCTTTATTAGTTACTTCATCAATGACACGTGCCAACTGTTTCAAGTATTCTTTGTTTCCTAGAACAGTAGTGAACTAGGACCAATTGCCCAAAAAATTGTGAGACATAATTCACGATTGCAATATGAATACCACTTTAAGTAAGAACCAGTTTTCTAGTCAGGCTCTGAAATTTTTAGTGTGTTTTATTTCTTAATATTGGGTCAAATAACTATGTGTAAATAAGACAATGCTGGAATAACATCACTTGCTTTTTTGTTTTGTAAAGCACATGTGGGAACAAACCCATTGGATGTTTCTCTTTTGTATTTGTCTTTTTATGCATTTAAATATGTGTACCGCACTGCAAAGATCTCGTGGGAGATTACTGTATTTGTGAATAAAATAAGTAAATTAAAGAAGCGCATATCGTAATAGTTTTGCTGTCTGGTCGCTACTTTTAGAAAAATCGGTCAGAGCCCTCATGGGTGTTATTTACATGTTTTAATTATAAATTACTGAAAATATAAAAGCCACAGTTAGCATTGTCACACCCACTCCTGTGAAAGCTAAAGTTAGCGCATTTTCTTGGGATAAATATCGACAGTAATGACACAATCAATGTGTAAAAATCTCATCTACTTGGCAGCACTCACAGTCTGGGCTATCCGCATGGTCGATAAGGTTTACGTAGCGCCAAGTAAATGCCACGCGTATTCGAATCAAGCGTAGCAAGCTGCATGGAGTGACTTCACTTATTCTTTAGCTCACACGTGAAGAGTTATGCGAGGGTCTCTTTTCTGCGGTCAGCTTTACCAATGCTCTGGCTCATACCAGTTGGTTTTGCCTTCTCACACAAGTAATCGCATCAAAGTGTTCGCGTCACCTCGCTAGCAGAGAACTTGTACGAATTGATTCATTCTTACTCAAGAAGAAGAAAATATTACCTATTGCATTCGCAAATCATAAATAATCGGCAGATCAAACGAACGTTGGAAATCGATGTGATGCGAAGAATGCGTAGGGAAGGTGACTGCATTGTAGCTTTTTATTCTGAAATACACACAAAATACCGCTAAATACATGTCGAGACGAACACGAAGACATATGCTTAACAATGGCATGTTTCTGTTGTGTAACAATGCCAACAGCAACATCTTTATTAGGAACACCAGAGTGGGTAGGTAATATGCAGTGCTCGTACCGGCAGTCATAGCAGCCTGGGACACTGCTAGAAGATTGAGTTTCAGTGAATGGCACTTCACTAAAACTATCGTTAACACGACAAGACGTCTGTCCGATAGGAGTAACTATGCCTTGTTCATAAAATGCAATAGCCAACAATGGAACCCCAATTTTGGTATTTCTGTAACATTATGGTCTACTTGAAAAGCAGTTTAGAGAACCGGCGTAGCTTTGTGGTACAATACTTGATTGCCACTCAGTATGCTGGGGTTGCATTCCTGCTGGGACCATAATGTCGTTTTTTTGCGTCCGTGCTCTCCACGCTGCCGGTGTCAGCTTTTAGGCGCAAAGTTTCTTAGAGCTGACCTACATGGCGTCCTTCACGGCTCACAAAACCGAAACTCAACACTTTGAAAATGAAACACGTAAAAATGTGTAAAAACTGACTTAGTGTTGATAAACCGACGCCAGCAGACGCGAGATCGAAGCAGTTCTTTTACACGGGATACCTATTCCCTGGATAGAGTTATTGCGTATTCCTGTCGTGCTGTAACCGCCACTGAGCAAAACTAAATCATCACTGAGAAGCAATGTCTTGTGGTACACCCAAAAAAATTGACCATATTTTTACTGACGCCACCTTACAGTCGTTACAGATTATCACGACCTTGTTGACAATCTTAACTGAAAAAACATGCCTGGTCGTCAGGGTCCGTTGGTACTGCGCAGGCAAAATTACGATTTCAACATAGTCTGCAAATCTGGAAAAAATCACCAACATATTGACGTTCTTTCTCGCTGCCCTCTGCCACTATCACCGCCAAGAACGTTTATTTATTCGTCGTCGCGTGATCCCGACGCTGCGTCACCCAATACTTTCTTCCAACTACCAGTTGCTGATCTGCAGGTTTAGAATCACTAGGCTCAGATCGCGTCTAGCCAGTGTCATGATTGACACTGCAAGCGTGGGTTATAGAGCTCCTAAGTGGCAGATAAGCCCTGGTAAAAACAAAGCGTGATGACAACCATGACAATTAAAGATCAAGAGCAATGTGGTATTTTGCTGCATTTACAATACGAATCAGCACCACCAGGCTTCAGTTTTTCCTCGATCTCTTCGAAAACATGTACTTGATGTCTTTCACGATCACCCATGTTCAGGCCACTTGGGATTCAACAAAACTCCCGGCCACATCAAGCAACGTTTTTAATGATCAGGCCTCTCCACATTTGCGGCTAAGTAAGATGGATCTTGTCATGTATGTAAACAGTGCAAGGGACCAACTTTATGCCCAGCTGGCCGAATGCAACCCATTCTGTTCCGCGAGGTGCTTTTTGCCACCGTTTGAATAGGCCTAGTCAGACCTCTCCCCATCACGCCAACAGATCATTGATGGATCGCGACAACCGCTACTCCCCTAACACGTTAGCCCTTTTACGTACAGGTTCTTCCACAGATGTCACCGATTTCTTAAAGCCATTGTATGTCGTCATTGCGCACCTTGCGCGTCATTGAGCGATCGCGGCACGGTTTCCGCTCCACTGCCTGTGATAATCTACTCAGGACATCTGGCACAGTGCAAAAGATGACCTGAGGCTACCACGCTATAAAGAATAGGTTGAATAGGTGATTTCATATCACGCTAACAGACGCGTTATTGATAAATAATGAACCACTCTTGACAACTGGCTAACAGTTTTGCCTGTTGTGACGTTTGCCTTTAACATCGCTGCCTAACGAACTACTGGTTGCTCTCCTTTATGTCTCGTGTGTGGCCATTCACCAACATTCATCATTGAGGTCTCTTTTCTGAATATTTCCGCTGATGCCTCGGCAACCTTATCCTTGCACTTTATTTCCAGGCGTGACTAATGCCGACAACGTGCTTACCTCAATACAGAAGCAAGTTCAAAAACAACTCTGCGACAGCTCTCACTGCGATGTTTCTTTCAGCCCAGGGGATGAAGTGCTGCTTTGTATGCCCATTTGTACTCCAGTAGTATGTGACAAATTACAGTCATTGTTTATTGGCCCAAAAATAATCAGTCAGCAAACATCTCCAGTTATTTATCGCTTCGTTCCCGCCAAGATTTCTCTAGACTTGCCACAATCGTGGTTCTGAGATTGTTCATGTTTAGTGTATGAAGCGATTCATTTTATTTTGTTTTAGTTATGAAGCGATTCCCTTTCCGTCTAAGAGGCGGCCGGGCTGACTGCTCACACTCACGGGGGGATATTAGTGTAAGCATTATTCAGACGTTCGATTTACTAATTTCTACATACTGGTCACCACCACGCTGGCACTGAGTCTGGGGATCAGTCTCAGCGAATAAAGAAAGAGTGGTTCGCCCTCAACATTGCCTCACAGCACATATATAAAGTATACGACATCATCTTAGGGATTACTGCACCGTCTGTCTGCCCGTCTATCATTGTCCACCTGTCTTTACATCAATTCGTTTGTCCACACATCCACCTCTAAGTTCTTCCAATCGTTCATTGTTTGTATTAGGTGGCATCTTCAACATAGACAATTTGAACCTTAGGGCACATAGAGAATCAACTCTGGAGTTTCCGCGTACAAAAAGCACTGCCCTGTCGATCGCGGCTAGAAACATTCAGTTGTACAAACAAATACTAACAATAACCATATTATCAAGCGCGATGGTCGTACGATAACAAAGAAGCATCGAGACGGCCGTTGTTTGTGTATTCATAAATTCTACATCCACAAAACAATTGTAATAACGTGAAAAAATATTCCACAGCACGCATAGTTAACTCCCTTCAGCATCGATTTCCCCCAATGCACGTGGGTCGGTGCTCTGAAAATTACCACAAATCCTTTATTTAAAACTTGCCTTGAAAACGTTCAAGAAGACTTAAGTTGCGTAATAATCACGCCCTGCATAACACACATCGTATTTTTTCAATCGTAACACCACAGCTATTGGGCCACAATGGGTGATATTTCATTATGTCTAAGAAGAAAAAAAGTCCCAGCTTTGCCGCAAAGGCGAAGCAATCAATGTGATAGCAACAAACTCGAAGTTCATGCGCACAAAGGCAAGCAGATTGAAACGTGCCGCGTGTTTATCACGCACATTTCACTAAGTAAGCGTACTCACAGGTACAGATGATTGCGAATAAGCGTCTCAGTTGTTAATTCACTGTGTGTGAAAAGCACCTCCTTTTTACAAATGGAGACTGTGCAACGATTGCAGCGACCATTGTTCTCCCGTAAACTACGAGAGAATGGTTCCGGTGAAAACCCAAGGCCAGCCAAGATGTATGATCTTCCCAACACTGAGATAAGGGCACGTGAATGATCATCGACACCCTCCTATCCGCGGGGCAAAGTACGTGAGGGATTGAGAGCACGCACCGCCCTATCGGGACAATTTGGCTAACGAGCACACTGCGCCATCTTCCCGGTGAAGTTGAAAACACGAGCCCCCCCCCCCCTATGAGATGCCCGTCACCAGCGGTAAGTGGTACATATAAATATCTTGCCACTTGGAATATAAAGGAGATGCTCCTTCGTGACTAAATGATAATTGTTACCACGATAAAATGAATTTCAGTGCTCAGTACTTGAGGGTCGACTTCAGCAGCAAAAATCTGAAGAAAAAAAAAGCACTCGCGTCAGATTGGACTAAATACGGTAAAAAATCTGACTGTTACGTGCACAACTCTTGACCGTACTACTGCTGAAATCACGATGATGATCTACGCATGCTTTCTAACTGATCACACACTGCATGCTAACCATGGAACCACCACTAAGCCAATTACGACGAGGTTGTTCAAAGGCATATTCATCTTAGACGACGCCAATCACTAGCTTAAGAACAGTCTGTAGACGATGGCGAGTTCGCATCGTTAAAGCATGGCCTCTTAATCAATGACACGGCCTCTTAATGTAACACCCTTAATCTATCATTTTGACTGACCTTTTGTGTGAAGGTTGTCCTAGACATTCATTTGACGATTCACCATCAGCCTCAAAATTGTTTGACTGTGAAGCTCTTTATGCCGTGGGTTGTGCATCCGCGATGTATGTATTCGTCGCAGTAGTAGGTAGCCACCTCAGCGGCAAGACAAGAGGAGCAGTACCCGCGCACTTTTTTCAAGTGAAGAGGAAAGCTGAGCAGGTTAAACATATATAAATATATAGTTTATTAGGATGAAATAACTTAAAGAGACGAGTATTGCGGACTTATTCTCCAAAAAAAGTATTGAGTTGAATTCCACGCTTACAAAAAAACTACTATCAGATGGATGCACTTTTACCACTGCATACCTGACCAGAAAGTGTGGTCACGTTAAACTCGCTGAGCGCAACTTCCTTGGTTTTAGCAAGGCTTAGCGAAGGTTTAGCGAGGGTGAAAGGTGAGAAGTAGGCTCAAAGCGCAGGTCGTAAGAAAGTGCGAGTGCCACTTCTCGTTTAGTCCTTGGAATGTTCACTGGATGACGGTACTTTTATATGCTGAATATAAGATGAAAAAAATGCGAGATGACAGTATTTGAAGTGTTCACTAGATGGACGGATGGATAGACACACAGACGGACGCTTCACCCCACTTATCAACATGCACTCCGTGGATATGCTGTGTTTTTTTAAGAATTCGACACGAGCATTTTGTGGCTTCAACTGAGAATTTGAACACACTGTAAATGTAAGCACGTTGCTTAAATGCTTCTTTAGGATGCAGTGCGAAAGCTGTCACTACCATCTACGTAAGTTTGATGCTCTCGCTCGCAACAGCTGTCACTTGAGAGAATGTTACCTTAGTACTGCCTGAGGCACGAAATTCACTTCAAAGCGGGCGCATAACGAGCAGCCTGCACAAGTTGTCGAGTTACGTAATCGCAATTTCAATGCACTTGCCTGTAAGAATAAGCCGTACAGTGCTTGGCACTCCGTCGAAATTCACACTAATTCTTGCACGTCGTAGACGTACTTCACACCACACAGCGCTGCTAACTTCAACAGCACGGTCTCGCGAAAGTATCCGACCATACAAACCACATCGCTGAAGCCACAGCGGGGAGTAATTGCTTGCGTCGCTGCTCTCCCACAAAGTTTCCAAATCTTCTCCGGTCGGATACGACATGCATCGGGTAAAGCCAGTGACACTGATGCATGAACTTCACGAGGACACGTTCAAACGTGCTCGCAGTATATTTCCCGGCGGCTCTGTGCTACTAGATGATTTTAAATCAGCTCACCAGGGTGACGGGTTGTCTAAACTTCAGGTGTGCCATCTGGGCAGCACTTGTCACCCAATGCTTCCCCAAGTTGTCGTCACTGGCTTCGTGGGAATGAATGCATTGATATTTAATAACGCTTTCGAATTAAAATTAACCTTGTCTGTTCACCCCGTTGCTTGGTTCGAGTAAAGTGTCAATTCCCTCGAGTGTATTGCGCCTAACTACAGTTGATCTTAACCCGACATGAAGGCTGTGACGTAGAAGTACATATGTAATGTTTGAAAATTTGCACAGCCAGCACCACATCTCCATTGCACACTTCACGAACATTATGGTTCATTTGAAGTATTTGCGAGACCCGAAGTTGCTCTGTGATAGAATACTTGAATATCACGCTGAGTGTTGGGTTTTGACTCCTCCAGGGACCGTGACAATATTTCTTCACATTCGTCGGGTCAACGCTGCTGTTGTCAACTTTTTCCAAAGGTCCATTAGAAGTACCCATCTCTGTACCCGCCGTTTTCGGGTTGATATAAGCTGTCAATCATCTGTGTCACATAACCACCCTCGCGTATGTGCCACACATTTGGCGAAAAGTGTTTGACGACGTATTCATGTCGTGATCACTGAGTCATATTCTTAAACCATCTTACCTTCACATGCTAAAGTTGATTTGCTGAAAGTTAAGAGGTGATCACAATAGCACCCATACGCAGGCGGCTAGACAGATAGATAGATAGATAGATAGATAGATAGATAGATAGATAGATAGATAGATAGATAGATACCAAAATTGCTTGCAATACGCAAGGAGATGCTTCGCATTAAAAAACGCTTGATGTGAAGCAATGGGATCTGGAAAATCAGCGATAAACCATAGGCGACGCTAACCATACAACAGAGAGCAGTAGTCTTGTCAGTGTATTGGTCAATCCACTTACTGTCGGGTACGGCGAAAGCAGCAAGGCTTTCAATTTGGCAGTTGACCTGTGGGATTTATACGAGCAGCTTTCTGGCGTTTGTTCCCTTACTGGCTGATCTCTTCTCGGCACAGTACACTCATTATTGGTCGCAATTAGGTTAAGGTTCTCCTTTGCCAACCTTGGAGTTTACATAGAACGTAGTGCAAAATCAAATAACGTTTTCAAATCCCGTGCTAAACGCCGTCTCTCTGTGAAAATCAGTTCTACTTAGTTGTATGGCAACCCCATAAACAGGCAGAAAAATAGATCATTCATGGCTTGTAAGCACGAAATGTAATGGTTAGTGCAGAAAGAAAGCGAATATTGGAACGTCTGAAGAGAAGCGTTGCTCAATATCAATGTTCATTGCTTGTAAAGCAATTAAACAAGTGGCTAGTAGGGCATGAATTTCAAATAAGTCTGTAGCAAACTTCAAGTGAACTAGCTCTTCTTTGGGCCAACATATCCATTGTGTGGTATGGTATGAAGAACTTTGTTAAAGTCCTGAGAATCAGTGCAGGACTAATGCAGGACGCTTCCACGTCAATACAGAAAAGCCAAGCCCCTCTGCCACCACATGGGCCCTCTGCTGTGTTGCGTGGCTGGCACGCAACACAGCAGAGGCAATGGCGACGAGGACATGTAAGAACCCGTTTCGTTCTCCGTGTTCTTTTTCTTGCTTCTAATGGACCTACCCGGCTAACCCTAGACGCTCTTTATTCCCTGCAAGGTGGCTACTGCGTGCTGCGTCGCTTCATTTCTTCATTCAGCTACGCCGCCTCTGCCTTCATCTTCAAACAGTGTACTGGCGTCATTTTCTTCTCATCTGCACCTCTTTATTCTTCTTGCTTGAAATGGCGTCTCCTATTCCACCTCCGCTATTTCTTCATTCGCCCGGAGACCCGCCACTTCCGTGGGCGGACTGGAAGTTGGTGTTTCAAGCCTACGCAGACGCGGTCGGGGAGGACGCCAGCAAGCCCGAGCGTCGCAAGGCCCTGCTGCTCAACGCGTTGGGCCCTGCTGGGTTAAAGCTTTTTTATACTTTGGAAGCCACCAACGCGTCGCCGACGCCAGCGTCGGGCGATGCCTTCAAGGATGCTATTGCTCTTTTCGATGAGCATTTCAAAGATGTTTCGTGCGATTATCTCGCACGCGTGAAATTCCAAGAAAGGCGACAATTGCCTGGTGAGCCAGCCGCCGAGTTCATTACTTCTCTTCGAACGCTCGCCGCGTCTTGCGGCTTCGGCGCGCTCGAGGACGATATGATCCGCCATCAGCTCTTCATCGGTGTAGCCTCGCAAAACGTCCGCTGCCGCATGCTTCAAAAGGGCTCCTCGATTTCATTATCCGAAGCCCTCTCGATTGCGCGAGAGGACGAGCTTATTCGCTCCCAGTTGGAGCAATTCGCTCTGCATTCAGTGCAGCAACTTTCTGCTGCCGGGGGCCAAGGCGGCGGCTCTTCGTTTCACGAGACGCGTCAACATGGCGGCCCTTCACCTTCGTCTCGGCGCGGCGGCCAACATGGACGCCAGCCTGCACAGTCCTTCCACGGCAACCTCTCTGCGTCGCGGGGGCGAGGAAGCCGACAATATGGCGACCCATTCCGCCAAATTCGGGTTTTGAGGAACAGCACCGAGCTCCTAATTCGCGTTCGCAATTTTCTTCTCCAAAAGCAACCGCGCATTGCTTTCGTTGTGGATCGGTTCGGCATTTAGCCAAGTTTGCGCAGCGTCCCGCGAGAAACCGCACTTGTCTTGCGTGCAAAAAAATCGGACATTTTCAGTCCGTATGCAAATCCCATCCTCGTCGCCATTGCTGTGTTGCGTGGCTGGCTGGTCCCGACGAAGCAGAAGAAGAAGAATACGGCCGACGGAGACGTACGCGGCCGGCGGGGACATCGACCAGCCCGAACACGCGGGTTGGCGCGCAGCGCCGAAGAAGGAACAACAACCGCACTCCACGGCTACCTAACACACACTCGTTTTATTTACAGTCGCCTTGAAATCCCGGATGCCAGAGCGGCGCCCCCTGGCATCCTCACATGTAAATTCGAAACCGAAACTGAACACAACACCCTCTGGACAGCACTGAGTTCGTCCGCTAGTGCATCACTGTGCAGCATTTGCTGCCACCACTGTTTTCTGTGAGAAGCCGCACCGTTCATTAGTGAGCAACGCCAATATAGGTGTTCAAAATTGAGAAAGCCCCCACACTTACTACGATAGATCGAAACCCCGCAGTCCGCAGTCCGTAATAATTTTATTCATGATAATAGGGTTTGGGTACATTCGCGTCTGTGGAATTCTTACTGTAACCTGGCCAGTTAAGTCTGGAATGTGGCAAGGTGAATTCCCTTTGCTCTAAGTAATAATGTTTGGTTATATCGTTGTACGTCAACAACTCGTCCCTTAACGCCAGAGCGGGAGATTCAGCCACCTCAGGTATTGCACTGTACACTAATCTTCGTGCGTCTCTGTGCGCCACCTTGTTGAGGTTACGTGGGGCTTCCTCCACTAACCCCTTGTGCGCCTGAAACCAAGCAATGGTATGCGGAGTGGTGTCCTTACCCTGCTGCAGTCTGTAAGCCGCTTCGCTGATAACTCCCCTCAAGAAGTCTTTATTTCCAGAGCAAGAGTTACTAGAGACTAAAACTCTGCCTGGACCAATCAGTGCTAAGGCAATAGCCACTTGCTCAGTGACCCTCAGATCTTTCATATAAACGGAAGCGGCATTTCGAACGCTTCCTTTCCCATCTACCACAACCACCGAGTAAGCATCTTTCCCGTTAATCCATGCTGCGTCAACAAACGCAGACTCTACCTCCTGATCCATTGCCACACGCAACAAAGCCCTAGCTCTCGCCATTCGCGTCCCTACATTATACACAGGCTGCACATTTCGCGGAAACGGGCTAACTATGGTATAACCCCTTATGTTCATGGTTAAGTCGTAGAGGCACGCACCATCACGAGTTACCACCGATTCTCTGATTGGCTGTAAGATATGCCTACCAGCTGGCGTACCCAGCCACCACTATCTCTGTGCTGTACGCTGAGCCTCGGCAATTTCTTCAAAAGTAATATGCAAACTCAGTCGCCACGAAACAAAATTTGACGTACTCACAGGAAAACCGAGCGCCGCCTTAACGGCTTCATATCCAAAGTCATGTGCGATTCATTTAGTTAAAACCCAGCATGTTCTAGTAAGAAAACGCTGCACTCGCCTTTCACATTTTCAAGAGTTCAATGAAGTTCGCATCGCTGAAACCTGTGATGCCCTGACAAAACGTACTTCCAAGTTTTTACGCACATTCTTTTAACGAACACCGCTAGTGTCCCTCGTTTATTTTGTATCACTCCGATTAGCTCACTTGCAGACCTTGCTTACCTTAATAAACTACCAACTTTGATAGTCATAGTAGTAATGGAGTTTTTGAAGTAGTGCGATTTGCCAGCGTGTCATATCTCTCCCTGTCAATGGCTGGAACGCACAACGTCGTGGTGAAATGCGAACAAAAAGGGGACGCGAAGATGCTGAAGTGTAGTTTAACGAGCAGTTAATTCCCCAGGGCATGTCTGTGGTGAAACGGTTTTAATTAAAGATAAGTCTTTGTGGTGGGCCTTATGCAGACGTCATAAGCTAACGACGTCGGGAATGTGTGGTAATTACACATACTTTCGGCCGCAAATGATTTCTATGTGTCAGAGTAGCGACACAAACAAAGCCGGACAAACGTTCTACTCCCCGCAGCACAAGGGATTCGCAGTGCTGCGTTGATGCAGCGAATACGACTGAAGTAACGCATTGTTGACAGGATGAGTGAGTTTTAGTGCATTTTTTATTTTTACCATTATTTTAATATATTATTCAACTTAGACATTGATCTTTCGTGACATTTTTGCATTCGTGTATTAGGGCTTAACGACATATCAATAACGGAGAAGCTATAGCTTTAGCAGGATAGAGAATTATCAGCTGCTGATGGACGTCCTTGCGAAAATATTCCTCTTTCTCTGCAATGACGGAGCCCTTAGTAATATCAACAGGAAGAATTTTTACAAGAAAAAAAGGCAAGCAGTTACATATTCCTATATCTAGCATGATGGCACCAAAAAAAAAAACGCCAGCCGGAGGAAAGGTGACCGCAACAGTGGGCGAAGTGAATTTCATGGTGCCTGTTAAATTTGTTATGAGCTGTAAGCTGGTTGCTGTGTACATAAGGTGCGCGATAATGAGTCGGTGCAACCAGAGCTCCAGCCGCAGTGAACTGATATAGCGGCTTTACCACGGGATCAAACTTTTTGCGCTTGTCGTGGTGACAGCATTGACTTCAATGGCCAAGTTTAGCGTTTGATAAGACATCTTAGATTTTGACTTTCAAAAAAACAATGATAGAGCACTATTTATACCATTACCATGAGCTTTCAATGGCGTACTATCTTCCTACAGGTGGGATTATTTGAATGTAACATTCGATAGTGATTCAAAGTTCACATAAATCTCATGCAGGTTTACATTTTATTCGACCGGATGTACGACGGTCTTTATAGACCACTTCACTGAATTCATCTTCCGCTTTTAGAGATTTCTGCTCTTTAGCTGGGATCTCCGCAAGTAACAGCTCAAAAATATGAAGCCCGTGCGAACGGCAGATGAATTAGGTGGAATTCCACGAGTGGGTTTTGTGCGAAACGATAAGCATCATACTTTGAAGTTTGGAAGAAGCGTAGCGTCACTTTTTGAAGCTAGAAGGAAGGATAGCTAGAGAGGCTTATGTAGCCTTGTGATTATACAGAGGTACTGCTTAGTATAGAAAAACCGTGTTGATTCTCTATCTCAACATACCTTAATCACTTCCTGTATTTCCTTTTCCTCGCGGTCTATTTCTGCGTCTCCTTTCCTCATTTTGTTTATTTGTCTTTTTATCTTTGTAATTCTCGATTTGTGTATAAATGGCCAAGTTGAGCTTTGTTAACGCCGCATGGAGCAAACAAAAAGGTGGAAGCCACATAACCTTCTCTATTTCACGAGCCAACCGCTATGAACTAGGTCCATCGTGTCCTCGGCCATGGACGCCAATTCTCATCTCCTCTCTTCTTCACATCTTTATCACCCTCTCACCCTTCCCCTGCAGCCACTGAGCCATGCTCCCAACTAGGGCTCGTCAAGTTTTGTCTTTTCTTATCCTCAACAGTTTTTTTCTTTCGCAATGTGGAGCACAAAGAGCATGAGCTGTTTGTTCTTGTCCTCGTTCATTTTCTGCTTCGCTCCCAGAACACGTGCACCGGTGTGGCGTCTGATGCGATAACTCTGATGGCCGAGAAAGGTGTACAGAGATATTTGAAAAAAAAAAGATCAAAACAAAGCAAAAGGCAGAACGAGAGGGTAACAAAAGGAAGAACGTAAGAGAAAACTCAAAAGTGAAAGGACAATTCCAGAAAGAGGTATAAAGAAACAGAAATAAACAGCTGAAAGCTCAGAAGCCGAAATAGTCAATACCCAAGCGATGCGTTCTCTCACACCAGAACAAGTGATATTTGTGATATAACATTTTCTTATGGGAATAGCGTAACAGTAGCCACATTTCGAAGAACGAAGTAACACTATGCTTCATTTCACACATAAGGTGCAACGCTGCGAAAGCTATGTAAAAAGTTTGATCAGTGAATTGTAAACCTTCACGCGTCTCATGGCCAACTTTGCGGTTTTAAATACTCATGCGGGCTCCATATTGACGCGTCGTGACAGGCTGCGAAGGAAATAGAAAACAAAAAGACAACATAGAGTTGTACCGTTGCCTGAAGGTAATTAACTCATACATTGAGTGACAGAGAGGTAGATGTCGTTCATCATTTCTTCTGCCTGTCTCAACCTGATCTTCTTCGTCATATTCGCTGTGCTCATGCCCTTTCGATGCTTAATGCATAGAGCACTTCACTCTCCCGGACTCATTATCCACACACCGTGCCGTGATATTTAGAGATGTCACTCATTGAGGCACATTCTGCCTGCCTGGAGAGCCCCTGGTACCAGATGTTCCTCAATGTGCCATGTTGCGAAGCCGTTTAAACAATTGAAAGGGCCCGTAAAGTTACCATTGGTTTTGCCTAGTCCTTTTCGTACTAGAACTTAGTCGCCTGGTTGTATGTCTGGTCTGTCACTGCTACGTCTGCTGTTGATGTTCTTCTTCATCCGTGTTTTGTAGGTCTCTTGCTATTTCACAGTTTTCTTTCTCTCGGAAAGGACCAGGTTCTCAAGAAGGCCAAGCTCACGGTCTGCTGGAAGCACTGGTACATCCCTCAAGTTGCAAACAATGGACTGCATCCGACAACACTTGTGCAGGAACGGTTGTGGTGTCATACAGCAGCTTCAAGGCAGCATTTTCAACCACCTCGAAAGTTCGGGTACACATTGATGTAGTGCTTCACGTCTTGCATAGCACGCTCAGCGAGGCACGCTCAGCTGGATGGTAAGGGGAGCAAGACTTGATTTTCATGCTGTGACCCTTCACCCATTTTGAAAGGTTTGAGCATTTGAAAGCCAGGCCGTTGTCACACACCAATGTCTTTGTATTTCGGAAATGTTCTGCCTTAAGTAGACTAATGACGCTGTTGATGCCTTTCTTTCTAGCTTTGGCTGTATCCATCCTCGTGCACTGACTGATAGCAAGCATGAACGCTTGCGTGGTCCCGACCCTTTCTCTTTTCTTTTCGAGCTCTCCGAAGTCGAAAGGATCAACGTTGACTGAAAGATTAGAGTTCTCTGTTGTTATCATTATGTCCATGGGCTGCTTGAACTTGAATTCGTTTGTTTAACAATCATGGCATGTGCGGATGTAGTTTCCATGTCTTCTTTCATACCTGGCCACGTAAATTGTTTCAAAAGTTTGCCGTACGTGTGCGAAAAACCATCATGTGCACCTGATTCAGGAGTGTCACGGTAAAGATGTAGAATCTTAGCAATCATCGTTGATGGGACGTGGTATTTTTTATTGCTGAGTTTCAGTTATTCGGTTCCTCTCCAGAGCTATAAGTGATTTATTTGTACAGGGTTGTTAACCGTTGTGGGTGTCAAAAACCTGGACGGTGCGTCTGTATCAGTCAATAGAGGACCTGGACGATGCGAAACGACGACGGAATGAATATGTTGCAGGTAATTTACCAATCTGACGATTTGTCCTCTTGGTTGTGACACACCGAGGAGGTGAGACAGTGCTAGGTAATTCGTAAAAGGGTAAAGTTTGTACCTTCTAGGTACGTCCGAAAGTACTGCACAGCTTTCAGTATGGCCAATGCTTCCTTTTTTGTTGTTGAGTAGTTAATTCAAGTGACTTCAGTAGGTAACTAAAATATCTTGCTACATAATGCTTTTGATGATTCAAATCCATTGACTCCTGGTAAAGGACTACTCCAGTCGCATAGTGTGACGTATCTGTATTTAGCACAAACGGTAAGTACACGTCTGGGATCCGTAGGATAGTGTCAAACGATATTATTTTCACAAGGTCAGAGTAAGCCATTTCTTGGTGGCCATCCCACTGAAACGGCCATCCCACTGAAAATGAAGAAATATGGATCATTTGCCGAGTCCACCCAATGCCCTGATAGTTTGAATGCTTTATTACGTTTTTTTGCGGACAACTGACATTAGTCTTTCGTCCTATCTTTTTTTCGTTCTCCTCTCTCTTTCTAACCTCTCTATTCTAGGATATTTTGTTATCCTTACTCTCTTTCCCAGAACGGAATAGCCAGCCAGTCTAAGAACTGGCTAACTTCTCTGTCCTTCCACCCATTTCTTGCTTCTGTCTTTTTGCTAACTTGAATGACTATTAGCTGCAAAAAACTACAACCAAATTTCATTTGTGGTGGGGCAGGAAGGCCAAGTACAACGACATATTATTTCTTCCGAACGCATCTGCGGCAAGGAGCCTCGCTATTTCCTACGGCATTGCTCTTGTTGTGTGAAACGGAGTATAGTCAGGTTACAAGCTCCCTTCTTATCAATCGTGTAATATTTGCTGCGCTTGATTTACTGCACAAAGTCTGCACCAGACGTACAAAGACGTACAATCATGTACCACTGAGATGTTCTCGCTAAAATTACGTAACGCCAATGAAGTGCAGAAAACTATTAGAGTCATGATTTGGCAAGTGCCCTCTTCGGCTTGTCTAGAGTGAGCTAGATGGGATGTAGTAGGCTCACTGGCGTCCAACCAGTGATGCCGCCGATGCTTCCTCGCGAGCAAGCGTTAGCTACATTGATCTCTACAAACATAATAGGTGCACTAGAATATGCTGACAGTAGGTGCGCTGAAATTGCTAGCACCACTTTTTTATGCACTTCGTGTCTACACTCTAAAACTGCTGAGCACCAGCTGTCGGTACCATCGGGGTCACCTGAAGCAAGATCAGTGTTGCTACCGTGGCCGGCGCTTGATAGCGAAGAAGAAAGCGAACATTGGCAACGCTTTGAAAAACAGCCATGGCCAGCGCTACTTAGGGGCCTATCTCCTTAGTGACAGATCAATAAAGCGCCTCCTACTTGCTAAAGATTCTTTTTCTTTTCACTCTCTCTATTCTTTAATTTGCCTAGAGTGAAAAATCACGCTTTCTATTAACAATCAATTTGCTAGCGATGCCTGATTTCCCAGAGCCACGATGCTCTCCATCTGACTGAAGACATTATTTTGTGACTTCCTCTCGTAAAGAAAATTCATTTTTATTTCTTCATTTCTCCTTCTCCCCGTTTCCACTTGTTGTCTGTTCCCATTTTTCTTCTGCGCGCTCCACCGCTTCAAATGACTACGGCTCAAGTTTTGCGATCACAACCACGCTAATCTCAATATTAAATTGTTTGGCTCTTGAAAGTATGCCACCTTTCAAATTTTAGAGAGCGTGTGTTTCAAATTTTATTGATTGCTATAGTCTTAAAGTGTGTTCGTAAATCCAGCAACTTTCATTTTTAAATTTTTTTTCTTTTGTGTTACCAGCTCACTTTTTAGTACGGACTAATATATTAGCTTCCTTACTGCCACATAAAAGAAAATTTTTTTTACTCAGTGCAATGTGAGACTGAGAACAATGCTCATTTAGGGAAATGATGTAAGAGATTTCACCTAATTATTGTTTTCTACACTTAATTTGAATCAATGGATGAGTCATTAGTGTGCCAGATTCACAAAATTTTAGTGACATAAAATGCTTGTTGAAAACTAAGTATACTTCAGACATTGTCATCGAACGAAACAAAAACTATATCAAACTTACTTTCGAACTAGTTACGTATTCCAAATCAGCATAAAACTTTATATATATGCAGAAACATTTCCATCATACGCGGCTACAGATCACCCCAAAAATTTTTTCTTTCAAATTGTATCATCCCTTAAGAGGCCGTGTTTGTTATGCACCGGACGGTTTTGTCTGGAAGGCTGAGGAAATAAATAGTCTGAGGAAAAAGTTCTCACTGATGCGTCGAAGATTGAATTGATAGATTGATATGTGGGGTTTAACGTCCCGAAACCACCATATGATTATGAGAGACGCCCGTAGTGGAGGGCTCCGGAAATTTCGACCATCTGGGGTTCTGTAACGTGCACCCAAATCTGAGCACACGGGCCTACAACATTCCCGCCTCCATCGGAAATGCAGCCGCCGCAGACGGGATCCGAACCCGCGACCTGCGGGTCAGTAGCCGAGTACCTTAGCCACTAGAGCACCGCGGCGGGGCGCGAAGATTGAACAGTGCTCTTCTTAAACATGAATAGCTTCCGTGTAGTCACCTCTGAGGCAGTGAAACTGCGCATGAATTTCGAAAACTGACTAAGTTTTGCGTTTTTGTATGCAACATACCTTTAAACATAATGTCCACTAAGGTAATTGGACGGTAAAAATCGAGTGACGATTATTCAAACGAATGTTCCAATTATTCCAATACACATGATTGCTTTTCTTTTTTCAGAATAATCACTTTAATTATTGAAACTTTTCGAGGATTATAACGGCAACCACCAGCCCCGACCCCAACACCACCCTTTAGTCGGTGCGCAGATGAACTCGCCCTCATCTCCGTCGTTTATGGAGTCCACCTTCAAGCCCTACTGCTGATAGAAATAATCGAAATCTAATATGGTCCTCTAATGACGGTGAGGCAGATCGAGCTAACATAATTGTTCTCGTAAATCCAACAACTATAACAAATTTTGATGCCGGCAAAACCCGACACCCCGGGACATTCAAAGATGACGTAGCTGGAGCATCAGTCATTTTTCTCATAATTTAGGCCCTTTCGCCCGGGAACACAAGCTAACTTGACTAAGTTTATATGCAGTGGAAGGAATGATTTGAAGCATTCAAGACGTGCGAATCCTCGTTGGCAGTGAGGGTCGAATATACCGGTAGCAAATACATATACACTTTTTTCTGAGCCTATTGATGCTGCTATAATTTACACAGGGCTATAATAATTGCTAAATAACCTACAATGAAGTGAGCCGCAACCTTTGGAATTCACAATGAAGTTAGGCGCAAACTTTGGAAGGCGAAGAAAAACCGACCAGTCTAGAGTGGGACTGAACATTCCAATTCTACATTTTTCTTCGCTTTGTGAAGCCTTCGTTGCTATGACTCTCGTTATTGTTTGTTAATTGTTATTATAGCGTTTAAAAAGTGGAGCAATACTATTTGAGCATTGCTTAGAAAATTATAACCGAACGTTTATAATAAAGATTGATTATATTTCCACTAAAAATTAAACTTAGTTGGTTTATTAGTTGTAAACTAGGTTAGTAGTAAAATTAAGTATAGTTGGGTTAAATTAGTTGGGTTATAACTAAAATCTCAGGCGTATGAAATCCTGGCCAGTATCCCTAAATAAGCAGTCAGAAAGTGTCCTAACCGGAGATTCATTATTATTCATAATAATAATAATAATAATAATATATTATTATTTTTATTATTATTATTATTATTATTATTATTATTTCAGCCACTCGAGTAGGCATTCTTTGAGAAGTATGGGTGCATGGGTAATGGCCGCAG